>JAJAGP010002686.1:0-97500 GCA_025084515.1 Ancistrus triradiatus | reverse complement strand
AGTGCCTGGAACATGCACAGATTCCGTTAATCATTAACGCCGTGTTTGATCTCGGACCGTGTGCTCGCCCGGCCCTGTGCTCGGGGTCAAGGCCGCTGAGCAGTGGGAGGTGAAACGAGCAGCCCTTCCACAAAAATCACCTCATGGTCTCTGGGGAACAGACAGTCACGTGGAGTGTGAGGTCATCGAGGGGTGGCCAATCGGAGGCTGGCGTGGAGAGGCGGGGCGTCTTTAACAGGAAGAATGTACGTGGTTATTATACGCCGAATTCGCTGTAACACACACACACACACACACACGGAACCAATTTTCCCTTTGTAAATTGTACAAATGGAACCAAACCACACAGCTCTTCAGTACCTAGTGGGCATAAGCAGTTAATGCATCCCAGTGTCCCAAACCCACACCCTGCCTTTATACGATAACTGCAGAAAAGATTTGTCAGTAATCAACTTCAAACTTGAGTAACTCAATATCGAAATTCTTCATTTCCTCAAGCACAGACTGCGTTTCTGAGTCTCCACAAAAGCAGGTGTTGAGTTTAATTCCAGGGTTGCCAGATCCCGTCAGAGAAATGTGCACCGGGTCTATGTAAATAAGCCACCCAAAAACACTGACATCTGGCAACCTGGCAACTGCGTTTGATTCCTCGATATGATTCCATTATGATATACATGATATGAGAAATCCAATTAGTGAGCGAAGATCCAGCTCTGTTTATTGGATTACTTAATCTGATTTCTAGATCGGAGTATACTCTATACATGAGCACTTAACTAATCAGATTATTAATATTATTAACTGCAGAAGTCAGACTGTGGTCGGATTATTAAGTGCATGTAAACACACTCTTTCTATTTATCAGTTTGTTTATCCGTCTGTGTGTATCTGTCTGTGTATTTTATGCCAGTATTTTTCTTTCACCTACAGGTAGTAACGTATAGCGGGAGGAAAATGTAACACACACACACACACACACACTGCTGCACAAAGTGCTATATCCACACAACCTTTCAGCGGCAGATGTATGCGCTATTAACCAAATAACCCCCATCTGCTACCATTACAGGGGAGTGTGTGCATGTGTGTGCATGTGTGTGAGCTCTGACGTCCATTTGTCGGGCCGACTTCCAGCAAATTGAGCAACGATGAAAAGCACACAGCATCTAAGAGCAGCTGGCTGGTCCTGTCCCAAATCTCACCTGCACCCTACTCCTTATATAGTGCACTATGCTGGCTTGTGTGTGTACTAAGTAGTGAAAACTTGACTTGTGCCTGTTTTGCGCACTATATAGCGAGTAGGGTGTGGTTTGGGACACGTCCACAGTGTCAAAGAATGATTTATGAGTGGGTAAAAGGTATCTTCATGTTTTTTATGCTTTTTTTATCATTTTTCATTAATATTACGAAGTTTGATAACAAGTTCAGACAGGTTAGACACACACACACACACACACACACACACACACACTGATGTATCGTTTCCGGAGTTTAGAGCAATGCAAACACAGGACGCTGAGAGGAAAAACAAGCAGAGACGGAGAAAGCAGGTTTCCATTCGCGCCTCTGCTGTGTGTTTTGGAAAGGCGCCAGATGTTGTAAAAACCCGCAGTTTTGCAGATTTCACTGTGTCTAAATTCCAGCATTCCTAGATTCCTTCTTCGAAAGTGTTTAGTGTCCTTGTTTCAAGGGCTCTTAGTTTGCTGTTCCCAATCCCAATGTCCTTTGCTTTAAGTGCCCCAATCTTTACTGTCCCTAAATCTCAGCGTCCCTACTTTCCTTCTTCGAAAGTGTTTAGTGTTTTTGTTTCAAGGGCCCCTAGTTTTCTGTTCCCAATCCCAGTTTCCCTCACTATAAGGGCCCCTAGTTTTCTGTTCCCAATCCCAGTTTCCCTCACTATAAGGGCCTCTAGTTTTCACTGTCCCTAAACTTTCTTTCAAAGTGTTTTGTGTCTCTCATTTCATGGGTCCTTAAACTTTGTTGTCCCTAATCTCAGTGTCCCTCTCTTTAATGGGCTATAGTTTTCACTGTCCCTAATCCCCACTGTCCTTAGTTTCATTCTTTCGAAATGTTTAGTGATCCTCGTTTCAAGGGTCCCAAGCTTTCTGTCCCCAATCCCGATGTTCCTCACTTTAAGGGCCCTTAGTGTGTTGTCCCTAAATCCAAGCATTCTTAGTTTCCTTATTCCAAAGTGTTTGTTGTCCTTGTTTCAAGGGCCTCTAGTTTTCTGTCCCTACATCCCAGCACCCCTCGTTTCCTTCTTCCAAAACGTTTAGCGTTCCTCATTTCAAGGGCTAGTTTCCGGTCTCTAAATCCCGCGTATTAAGGGCCTTTAGATTTCTGTCACTAATCCCAGTGTCCCTAGTTTTCTTCTTCTAAAGTGTCCTCACATTAAGGGTCCCTAGTTTTCACTGTCCCTAAATCCCAGTGGCTGTATTTTCCTTCTTCCATAATTCTCTGACTGCATAATTTCTTTTACCTTTAATTTCGTGGATCCCTCAGTTCCTTCATTCCTAATTCAGAGCGTCCCTCGTTTCTTTCCTCTATTGTTTCTGGTTCCCCCGTGTTTATCTTAGTAATTTCCTTTATTCAAGTGTTAGTAGTTTCCTTATTCCTATTTTTGAGTAACCCTGGTTTCCTGTTTTTAAACGTTCCTCAGTCTGTGGTCGCCACCCAGACAGCAGGCAGTTGTCGGCCAAATACGGATCAGATATGGCAATGGCAAGTGCCCCAAAGTTGGCCCTTAAGAAACTGAAGTCTTTTTCCGCCGTTCTTATTTTCACTCTTAAATATTAGGCGTTTTTGCAGCTGAGGAACTATTTCATAGTTATAGATATCGTCACGCAGTAGCTGCAGATTTGTCGGCTGCGCACCCACCACGTCCCAAAGACGCTCTGTTGGGTTGAGATCTGGTTCAAGAAAGCATTTTTAGATGATTTGAGCTTTGGAACATCTGAAGAGGGTGCACTGTGCTCATCAGTGGGTGCACAGGGTCAGCAACAATACTCGGGTAGGCTGTGGGGCTTAACCTATGCTCAGTTTGTACTAAGGGCTCAAAGGGCACAAAGCGTGCCAAAACCCCCTCACATCCTGGTGGGCAGGCTAGATCTATGCTTTATTGTTTTTGATTACGCCGAATTCTGACCCTAAAATCCGAACGTCCCAGGAACTAGGGAACAAAGAAATTCAGGATCACCCGGGACAAGAAACTTAAAAACGAGGCAGGATTAGAGCTAGGGAGCTAGGGAACACTAGAGAATTAGGGAACCTTTAGAAACTAGGGAACAACAGTTAGGGAACCAAGAAATTAGCGAGCGTGTGAAGTAAAAAGCACAACACGGTTTAAATCTGGGAAATAAGAAATCTAGGGAACAAAGAAGTTCAGGATCACCTGGCAACTAGGAAGCTAGAAAACTAGGCGGCACTAGGCAGCTAGGGAACTACAGCCGAATTCTGACCCTAAAATCCGAATGTCCCAGCAGAAATCGAGAAATCAGACCAGGCCATGTTTTCTTCTGGTGAGGCCATGTGAATCGCAGCCTCCGCTGCCTGTTCTTAGCTGACAGGAGGGGCAGCCGGGGTGGTGCTCTTGTGTTGCTGTAGCCCATCTGCTTCAAGTTTCAGAGGTGTTCGTCTGCAAACCCCGGGTTGTGATGAAATATTTTCTCTTTTTCGGACTGAATCCCCGAACGTTCAAAGTCACCTCAGTCAGCCTTCTTGCCCATTCTGATGCCCGGTTTGCCTCATGAGCTCGTCTTGATCATGTCTCCCTCTCTTTTCTGGCAGCGTTGGTGGGCTCTCTCTCGATAGGGATGATCTTTTTCTGCTCTCCGATCGTTAGCGTGTTCACAGACGTGTTCGGGTGCAGAATAACAGCGGTGGCCGGGGCGGCGGTCGGACTCGCCGGCCTCTTCGCCAGCTCCTTCGTCACGTAAGGACCCCCCCTTCTGTCTTGATTTCTAACACACACACACACACACACACACACACACACACACACACATCTATTCACACGTTATTATTGCTGTTTCCCCGCAGCTCTCTCGGGACGCTGTACTTTACCTACGGCGTGGTGTTTGCGTGCGGCTGTTCGTTCGCATACCAGCCGAGCCTGGTCATCCTCGGGCACTATTTTAAGGTAGGACCCGCTTTCACACAGAAGCCATTTGCTTACCGGTGACTGGTGGATTGATTGCTGACTGTCGGTTGATGGCTATGGTGGGCAGAGGCGGCTGGGCCTGGTGAACGGCGTGGTGACGGCGGGCAGCAGCATCTTCACCGTGTCCCTGCCCCCGGCGCTGTCGGTCCTGCTGCGCCACCTGGGCCTGCAGAACACGCTGCGCACCCTGTGCGTCCTCATGCTCGTCCTGGTGCTCGCCGGGTTCACCTACAAGCCCCTCCTCCCTCAGAGGGCGGAGTCGAAGAAGCCGTCGCTGAGGCGGATCTGCAACGTGCAAATCTGGCGCAGCCTGAGCTACCGGATCTGGGCGTTCGGGATTCCGGCCGCTCTCTACGGATACTTCGTCCCCTACGTCCACCTGGTCAGTGGCTCGTGTGTCCGGGCAAATATTGATTTAAACTTCACAACCTCAAGCCTCACACACACACACACACACACACACACACACACACACACACACACACACATTGTTATGTCAGTGTTGTGTATAACTCACAGCGTGTGCAGTGTGACTCAGATCGATTTCTCTACAGGAATCTCTCAGTGTTTATAAAAACTCTGTGTGTGTGTGTGTGTGTGTGTGTGTGTGTGTGTGTGTGTGTGTGTGTGTGTCTCACACCCACTGCGTTTATAAACATCTCTCGCTCTCATAACCGAGGCAGCGGGAGCCCCAGTTCAACAACTGCTTCCACTTCCCCTGGTTATCAGTCAGGAAGCCATCAAACAAATCGTAAACAGAAACACCAGGACGGCCACGATAGTAGGGGCCGGGGAGGAAGGAAGGGAGCGCGTGCGACCCAAGATACCAAGAGCTTAGGGAGTAGAACTAGGAAACAAGGAGGCTAATGGACCAGAGAAGTAGGGAGGAAAGAAATGAAGGAGCACGTGAGAACCTCTGAAAGAGAAGCTCATTGAATACTTCGAAACTGGAACTAGGGAACAAAGAAACTCATCATCACATGGGAACTAGGGAAGTAGAAAGCAAGGCAGCACTAGACAGCTAGGGAACAAGGGGACGACAGAGCGTTAGGGAAGAACAGAGAGTTAGGGGACCTTGTTAACTAGGGAACAAATAAATTAGGGAGTGTGTGAAATAAAAAGCATGAAATCATGCGCAACTAGGAAGCAAGTAATCTAGGGGACACCAGAGAATGAGAGAACCAGAAAACGCGGCAGCACTAGACAGCTAGGGAACTCCAGAGACTTTGGAAAGAAATTAGGGAGCCTATGAGGGGCTCTGAATGAGGTACCACTTTTGGGACTAGAATTAGCCGGGAACTAGGAAATTAAAAAGCAAGGCAGTGAGGGAATTGGGGAAACTCTTGGAAGTAGGGAAAACATTAGGGAGCATATGAAGAAAAAAGCACAAACAAGAAATCTAGGGGACACCATAGGGAACATCTGGTATTTAGGGCACTCCTGGGGCCTAAGGACTAAAGATATGAGGGATCTGCGGAAGCACGGAAACAGCGCACCTGGCAACCTTGGTGACTGTAGTGAGTACTGAATAAATACTAAGGAACTCAAGCAGCGGGACCTTTGGTTTGTTGCATGAGGAGGATCAGCTGAGAGAAAGGGCTGATGGGTGATGAGATCAGCAGAGTGTCTGATAGCGCACACAGGACTTCAGACCTTGTGCGGCACCTGCTGACAGGCTATGATGTCACTTCCTGTTGTTCAGTGCTGACGCTGAGTGTTTTTATGTCTCTGTGGTGCTGAAAAGTGCAGATGGGAGAGTTTCAGAGTTCCAGAGTCCGTCTGCGCTGTTATTACATGGCTGACCTCTCACCGCATGTGTGTGTGTGTGTGTGTGTGTGTACAGATGAAGCACGTAGAGGAGCGTTTTGGTCCCGACGCTAATAAGGAGGTCCTGCTGATGTGCCTCGGGATCACGTCCGGAGTGGGGCGGCTGATCTTCGGTCGGGTCGCCGATTACGTCCCCGGCGTGTACAAGGTGTTCCTGCAGGTGGCGTCGTTCCTGGTGATCGGCCTGATGTCCATGCTGATCCCGCTGTGCAGCGTGTTTGGGGGCCTGATCGCCGTGTGCCTGCTGATGGGTCTGTTCGACGGCTGCTTTATCTGCATCATGGCTCCCATCGCCTTCGAACTGGTCGGGTCCGAAAACGTCTCTCAGGCCATCGGCTTCCTGCTGGGCATGATGTCCGTACCCATGACCGTGGGACCGCCCATCGCAGGTGGATACATGCACTGGGGACGGACGCACCTGTTAGTGTATTGCTTGTTGTTACATGTTTAACACAGTGTCTTTTTGTGTGTTTGTGTGTGTGTGTGTGTGTGTGTGTGTGTGTGTGTGTGTGTGTGTGTGTGTGTGTTAGGTTACCTGAGTGATCGGCTGGGCAGTTACGACGTGGCGTTCTATCTGGCGGGGATCCCTCCTCTGATAGGTGGCGCTGTGCTGTGCCTGATCCCGTGGGTGGAGAAAAGGAGGCGGAGGAAGGAGAAGACACGTAAAGGCGACGCCCACGCTTCTGACGGCATGCTCACACATGCGCCCACCGACGGGGCGCTGAAAGACTCGGAGTCTGTCATCTGAGTCCCTCACAGACACACACACACACACGCACACGCACGCACACGCACGCACACACACGCACACACACGCACACAGGGCTGCCACGGTTGAAAACGTCATCCGTTATCTAACGCGCTGATCTGGTTGCCATGGAGATGTGGTGATCTGGAAGTAAAACGGGTACTGAGCGAAAGTTTTGGCACCCTGGATCTAAAATAACAGAGGAACCTAGGTCGTGCCTCAGCGCCACATCGGCCGAGTGTCTCTCGGAGGAGCAGACAGTGTCTGCCACCTGTACGGATGATAAACAGGCAGGTTAAATGTCACGTACATGAAACAATAAGGTAAAAGAAGAGACCTCAGATCGCACGCTGACCAACGTAGCAAAATAGTTCTGTTTAAATATTTCCCTTAAAGGCCTCCATATGGTTCGTCTTCCTATCCAAGGTAGAATGCATAAGGATTCTCGTTCTGACCCACCATGGGTCCGTTTCATTCTCCCCGCACGTAGAGAGGGACGATCTGCTTGTTCTGCAATTCCTAAAACCCAATAAACACAGAGAGCAGATCCCGATCTGTAAAGCCCTAAGAGTTTAATCGAAGCCTGAAGCATTTGCCCTTTATTCTCGCCCGGTTCGCGTTTTTCTCTGCGCAAGCAAACACGGGTGTTAATTCCGCGGAACGCCAGGAACCACGACGCAGGAAAAGAAGCGCCGTCGGCGGGTTCCACAGAGGCTTCGTTAAGCAGGCTCCACCTGCGGGTGGCGTGAGGTATTACTGCTACGTGACAGAGAACGCGCTGCAGAAAGGGTGGGAGACAGGTCATTAGACAGGCAGAAAGACAAACGGACCTCCAGTGATACTAACGGACAGAGAGACAGAATTCGTACGAACCCTGTAAGACCGGCACTATATAAATGTGAGCCGGTAAAACTTTTTTGCCGATTTTTATTGAATGAGAACTCGACCCAGTGTTTGATATTTTATGTGTTATTATTATTAGTAGTACTCAAGTTCAGTCTTAACCTCATTTGGAATTTCGAGACCGGTCGAGTCTGATGCTTCTGTCTGAGGTAACCTTAATTATAAACTGAACTTTTTTCCGATCATTATGGAATAAGAACAGTCCATTCAAAGGGAATAAATCAGTCCTTTCTCTACTCTGATTGGCTAAAAAACAGTTCCTGCTCATCTTGACCAGCGCCGAATCAATGAACACGTTTTATTTACTTTACCATGTCTGCAAAATCTGAAATTATTATTATTATTATTATTATTATTATGACATTTTCACGTTTAATAATACATGTACAGAACAGATGATGTTGTTTATATTCAGCTGACTTTATGTGGTGATTCTGATTCAGTTAGAAAAAGAGAAGAAGAGAATCGGAATCATCATCATTGACTTCCAATCTTACTTTACCTTAGTTTGAAAGACTATAACATAATAATAATTAATTATAATTTTAGGCTATATTTTGTATTTTTTAATGTTATATTTTACAAAATATATGACGATATATAATATTAATATTATTTATTTCTATATATAGTGTATAATGAATGATAATGAATGCTCTAATAATTTATTAGATTAACACCATGACAGCCCTGGTAACACACACACACACACACACACACACACACACACACACACACGTGACATTTAGGGAACAGAGACTGAATTTGTTTTTGTGCACGTGCTTTTACAGAATAACTTTACAAAAATCCGTCGATAAGGGACCGCGGTATCTCTAGCGGTGCTTAGCGGTTATCTCCGGCCATGTGTTCCCTTTAACTGGAAGGAAAAGTTTTATTTTTAAAGAAAAACTTTTATTTCATTCATTTGTGTTTAAATACCTGCTTTAATATCGTTAGTTTAATTGTTTACATTTAGAAATCGATCCGTCCGACAATCTTCTTCTTGACTTTTGATTCTTAATGTGCCTTAAAACATAATCCCAGTATTTTAAATATATATAAATATATATATTATAAAACCACATAGCGTGCTGTTATATTATTTTAGCTTTATCGTTTGCCATTTCAGAGGCTTTATGTGAATTTACCTATGAATGTTACCTTACGATATCAGCGAGGGATCTGTTTATTTTCTAATTCTTAAAACCAAATATAATCGGAGAACGGATTCCGATGTGTAGAGTTCAAAGTGTTTAAGCGTCTAAGACTTTAATCGAAGCCAAAGCTGAAACGGTTTCATTTTATTCACGACCAGACCGTGTTTTTCTCTATGCACAAACGAATAGGAACGATAATTCCGCGATGATAAACGTGCTTTAACGCAGGAACAGATTCTGTATGAGCTTCGCTAAGCGCCCAGCTCCACCTGCTGGTCTCATGAAGCATTACAGCGTAACGCGCCGATCGTCGGCCACACGATGCACTGCAATGTTCGCGTTAGTATTATTTATGACGAGCGAAATATGCGTCTAGTTCTCGGCGACGTTATGTTATATAGTATATAGGTACGGCGGTACCTCGGTTCTCGTCATTAATTCGTTCCGGACGGCTCGTCGAGAACCGAAAACGTCGAGTACCAGGTTTTCCATAAGGAATAACATAAATGGAATGAATGGGATCCAGATCTTCAGAAAATCCACCCTGTATTGTACAGATTTCTGACCTACAGTCGCCTAAAATCATTAACAAAACACTTATTTTAGATAAAGTGTTGAAATCTCGTGTCATTTAGTGAAAAAGTAAAAGCAAAACACTTACTCTATTGGTGCACTCAAGAGCATTCGGTTCCTGTTTTGCTTCCGTTTGGCTCTTATAAACCTTTTTAGGACCCATGGAGACTTATTTGCAATAAATACAGTACTGTAGATGTAAAATAAAGAAAAGCCACAGCGCAGACCTGCACTGAGAGAGAGACCTATTGTGAATCTGAATCAGTGAATCATTCTGTACTGAATCATGAATCGAGTTTAGACTGAAATGACTCTTGTGAATATCAGCAGTATTTGTAAGGATGGGGAACATGATGAGACCTTGTTAAAGATTAAACATTGTCCTGATTTAATCCTGATTATTTTTTAAAACGACTTTAAAGCAAAAGCTTTGAAAGAAAAATGTAATTTCTTATTTTTCCATGGAACTCATTGGAATCGTCGCAGTGCATCGGGTCGGCTCGCTGACGCGCGTTCGGTGTGTAGTTAAGTCGATCTACCTCAGCTTGCACGTCGAAGTCCTACGATCAGAAGGGATTTGCTGCGTTTTTTAAACGCTTGGTTGTTCTTCGTGATTTTTTTGAAAAAGGATCTGAAAGGAGTGAATTCTAAACTCAGATTATTAGCTTCAGTGCCGAAACGCGACGTGGGGTTCGAATACGTTCTGCCACATCAGTGCCTTACGACAGAGATTTCTATAATTATTTTTATCATTTTTGATCATTTCATAAAGCTATAATGAAACGAGGGAACTGAATGAATTAAATCATGCTGTAAAGAAGGAATATGGATAAAATGTGCAACAATATTTATGCTCTAGAACTTGATCATAATGTTTATGGCTTTTTTATTCGGACCTACTTTTGTTCCTCCTACTCGTATTCTGAAATACGTAACAGGGGCACCCCTGGGCGTCCCAGAGAGGGTCAGGGACGGGGTTTGGCCAGGCGTGGCCCTCGTTATGTTTAGGAGAATTCACATTTCTTCCCACTTGGAATTCAATTGTGTTTTGTTTTCGTCCGACTGTATACTCACTACAAACAGGAACATGGGACGGGACGTTATCCCGCATCCCAGCCTTAACACTCTGTACATACGAATCGCGACTCAGGAAACGGCGTTTAATAGGAAGCGATCGGCTGGTATTATACAGGCATTATAGCTACAAACCAAAAATATCATCCTGTTTAAGTGTTTTGTGTCTGTAAAGAACCGAAAGACGGAACACCGGCTCCGTCCCAAACGGCAGGCCATCTGATTCGTGTTTGTGATGAGCTTTAGGAACGTTTGGGACCCGTCACGTGTTTCGTTTTTCTCATAATCCTTTTGTATTCAATCTGCTTGTATGTGGACTCTATCATATAGCATGATTTTGTGATATTGTACCATATAATAAAGAAATGTCATTTGTATTTAGAAACGTCTGTCTGAAATTTTTGGGGACGTTTCAGAGGGCTAGTGACAATGTTACGGTCATAGAAAGTCTGGACGCCTCAACGCACTGTTGTAAAAAGCTATAAAAATAAGCTGACATTTGATTTGGTTTTAGATTTTCACTATGGTAGTGCAGAGGTTATGGTTCTGGACTATGGCCCAGAAGGTCGAGGGTTCAAAGCCCAGTACTGCCAAGCTGTTGGACCCTTGAGCATGGCCCGTTTGCTTGGATTGTACATTGTAGGATTTTATCAGTATTGCATTGTAAGTTGAGAATCTGCTAAATGTAGATATAAAAGTAAATATTCACAAAAACCAAAAAATACCCTCCTGTTTTACCCCCTGCTCATGGAGGTCAGGGTCGGCAGGGGGTCCGGAGCCTAACCCGGATTTCAGGCAGAGGTATGCACACCCATGACAGCTTTATTTCTGTAGCACTTTTTACAATGGCGCATTATCTAAAAGCTGATTTATAATTTTAAGTTATAAGACCAATCCCAGACTGAGCAAGCCCAGGGCGACAGTGGCAAAGAAAACCCCTAAACGCTATAAGGACCTTATTAGGACCAAGACTCAAAAAGGGATCTGACCTCATGGGCGGCTTAGAGGTTAATTATAAGAATGAACAAAGTTATCTAATTAATACGTTCATAGTAATACTTTAAATAAATATTAACAGAGAAATTTATAGGAAATTAAATATTATGAGGAGCATAAAAAATAGACAATATATAAGCTGTAGCGTATAAGTTAAGAATGAAGGGAAATATGGAATAGAATTGGCATTATTTAGTCCGAGACACACTTTAGAAGACACAGATCTAGTGTCCTCGGCAGGGAATTCTTGGTGGTATGGCATCCCCAGTCGACCGGAGGAAGGAGAGAGACAATGGAAGAACAGTTTGGGTGGAGCTGAAGTGGAGGAACTGGTACCGGAACACACGCTTTTAACTTTTAGAGCAATATGAATAATTTCAAACAAGATCATATCAATATATAGAATTTCCAGTAAGTGTTTAGGATATGTTCTACATGGCAATTTTGTAATAAATGTGATATCTCTATCATATTAAAAGACTGCCAAAATCAGTTTGGATCCCAAAAATACTTAGAGAAGACCATCCATACTGTCATCCCCTCAAAATTACAATTCAACAGCTGCAGTTCATTCAGGATATATGATATAAATATAAATGATTCCTGAAAATATATATAGCGACACAGATTGTCCTCAAGTGATGAAATGACTCCCAGATATTGTTTTATTGTTCTAATGAACATAAATACGATCACGACCTAAATAATATCGAGGAATGGGACGTTCTTCTTAGAAACACAACACATTAAACCTGAATGCAACTAGTCGGCGAACCGAAATAATTACATTTCAGTCTTTTTTTTAGAAATAGAATAAAACGTTTAAAAGTTGGACTTTTGTGGTTTCGGATGTTTTCAAATCGCATTTCCGATGACGAGGCGGTGAAAGTGATTCAAACTTTGGTTGTTCGATTCCTAAACTTCAGGGGTCGACTCCAAAGCTGACTCCCAAATTTTGCGTTTTGATGAGTCGACTCATTACTGTTTGTTTTTGCCGCTTTGTAATATCCTGCAGTGAGATACGAGCAGTAATTATTTAAAAATAGCCGTTGATCGTTGTACATTGTGTAACGTAAGTTTGTTAGTCAAATATAGTTGAATCGACTCCAAATCTTTCGAGTCGACTCTGACTTCCAAATTCCCATAATCAGAGTAATGGGGAATCGACTCTTTTAGGAGTTAGAGCTTTCTGACAGCTCCCCCTGACCTGCATTGATTCTAACGACGTGGAGAAAGTCGTTATTTCCCATGTTAGATTAATCCCAGTAATATCTGGACAATCAAGCAACTGTTACATGTCGATATGATCATTTAATTTAAGGTACAGAAGCATTTTGACTGGTAATGGAGCTGGCTAGGTTGCTAGCATAACAGCTTCGGCTCACTTGACTAGCAGCTGTGTGGTGACGCTTTTTTCTATTTTAAATCAAAATTAGAGGCAAAAGCTGAACTGATGCTGAGCGGTGAGATCATCTGAGGTGAGAGCAGTTCTCTGCCGTACTGGTCCTATCCTTCTGAAAGCGTAGATGTTGATGTTAGGCTGTTTGTAGCTGAAGCTAAAGGCTAAACTGATGCAGATTTTAGTCAAACGTTTCAATCTTGACTAAAATTTACAGCTGAAAACATAATTTATATATTTAAAACCATTTTAATCCTGATCTCGAATTATATATCGTTTATTAATATGTTATGATAAGTGTCAATGGCTCTTGTTTAAAATATGAACTCATAATCATACAGTTTAATAAGTGTTTAGTTTTTATGTTGAAACATTTTACAGTTATAAAAGTCAAGACAGTCTTTAAATTTAACTTCAAATTGAATGTTTATTTAGTTTCGAATATTTCCGTATTAAGTACAACAAAATAATGTGGAATTATGCAAATTTGGGAAATAATTAAAAATATGACCATTTATGGATTTAAAATTTATTGTTCATATTTTAAAAAATTCCACTTTAAAGGTAATTTATATTTTAAGATATTTGATTATTTATTTATGTTGTCATTAACACTAATGAGGTCCTAACCAAACAAACACTGTACTGATTAAGCACCAATAAAGTCCTAATAAAAATAAACTAATAATTTAGAGACAGATATGTAATAGAAGTATTTTTACTCCCAGACTTTTGGCTCCACTGTAATTAAGCAAAGCTGTTTTTGTTTCTTACTTGTCTTTTGCTTGTGTTTTGTTTTGTTTTGTTTTTATGATTCTTTAATCCTTAAAGATTTTTAAAAGGTATAATGTTTTGCACCGTGTGACCCCTGTAGGTGGCGCTGTTTCTTGCTGGATTTGTACATCTCCGGTTTCCAAAGTCTGTTTTAATTTTTAAAAACTTTAAAAGTAAACTGTGAAATAATTGGAATCAGCAATTTTTCATACATTAAAAATGAAGAAAGATATTAATAGAGATATAAAATTAATTTTTTTGTTCTTAAATGGACACAGAACTAAATAAAATGTATTTTTAAAATAAATGTTAATATAAATATAATTACATTTACCGTATTTTTCGGGCTATAAAGCGCACCGGGTTATAAGGCGCATGAATTTAAACAAAACTCTTAAGTTCCGTCAGAAGCTCAGTTTGGTCTTTACCTGGCGCAGGGCGTCTTCTTGCTTCCTCCACTTCCGTACCATTGATTTGTTAATGTTGAATTCTCTCGCAGCTGCTCTATGTCCATGTTGTACTGCGTGACCGATAGCGTTGGGTTTGAAATCCGCTTCGAAAATGAATGAATGAATGCACGTACCCTAATGCTGAAGCACATACCGTATTACTCCGCTATGCTGCGCACTACGGTGGCCGTAAGCTTCGTAACTCATCAAGGCCGTGCTAAAACATTTTGACAGATTTATGAGCGCCGTGTACCATCTACAATCGGTTCTAGGTCAGAAAGCACAACCAGAATTGATTCATAGACGCACCGCATTTTAAGGCACACTGTCGATTTTTGAGAAAATTAAAGGATTTTAAGTGCGCCTTATCGTTTATTAGAGGTTTGTGTTGTGTTTTGTGTTGCGTAGCTGAATCCATCATGCCGTCCAGCGTCAAAGAACTAATGGAGAATAAAAAGAAGAAACACGTTCGATTCGCCCGCATGCGTGACGAAGATAACGTGGAGCAGGAGGAGGAGGAGGACACACTCTTCGACAAGCACAAGGACACTAAGGGTGGGCTGAAGAGCGCCCTCAAGGGGGGCAAAAGACTCAGCCGTCCAGCAGATGTGGAAATTAAAGCTGGAGATGGAGGAACGTGCAGCAAGTGGATGATCTCCCTCACCCTCTGCTCCTCATTTCTGGGACTGGTAACAAATTCACTCATTAATCACTTTGATCACATGACTGTGTCAGTGTTTATATGGTGTGTGGGGTGTTTGTAGGGGATGTGTATCTCTGTACTGGGGCCGACGTTAGAAGACCTGGCTGTGAATGTGAATAAGAACATCAGTAACATCTCGTACATCTTCGCTGGTCGAGCCACTGGTTATATCGGGGGCTCATTACTGGGAGGGATTCTGTTTGATCTCATTAATCCCCATCTGCTGCTGGGTGAGAGACTTACGTACTGATTTTTTATCTTACTGACACTGATATCTGTGTCACCGCTATCATTTGTGTTTGTGTGTAGGTTTCTCCATGCTGATGACGGCGTTTGGTATGTTCGCCGTCCCGTTTTGTAAGAAAGCACTAATTCTGACTCTTCTGATCTCCAGTGTGGGCGTGTCCATGGGAATCCTGGACACAGGTGAGGAAAAAGGTCTGCAGATGCTGTACTGAGGAGCGAGAGTTTAAATTACTGATAACTGGAGCAGGGCAAAGGTTTCTCCTGAGCTTTATAGCTTTATGGGTTCAGAGGTTCGTTAAGTTTACTAATAATGATAGCTATATTAATTGTGGTTAAATCTTCTTAACAGTTGTGCTGTCAGATTACACGACGTTACACTGGTTTATTATAGCGATAATAATAAATAGATCTGCGTTCCTTAACGACAACAGTGCTTGAAATGTGGCGGTGTCCCAATACTTTTGGCCACAGTTCATTAGGTTTGTGTCTGTATTATGTATATGGAGAGACAGAGGGGGGAGGAGTCTGAATATTTGTCGTTGAGATTAGAATTTAGAATTAGGGAGAACGTTGTTTAATTGATTCGTACTCGTTTTCGTTGTTTCAGGTGGGAATGTGTTGATTCTGAACACGTGGGGTGACAAGGCCGGCCCTCACATGCAGGCCCTACATTTCACCTTTGCGGCCGGAGCGTTCGCCTCTCCCATCATCGCCAAGCTGCTGTTCGGCCACGGCAATCAGAGCGCTTTAAAACCGTACGCTAACGTCACCATGCCGCGGCTGCCCTTCTTCCACGTTAAAACGACCATGCTGACGTCCATGTGGGCTTACGTCGTCATCGGCGCCTTCCTGCTACTCGTGTCCTTCGTCTTTTTCATGCTCTACTCCCGAGGCTCCTCCTCATCCTCCTCCTCGAGCCAGTCGGCGTCTCAAACGGCGAAGCAGCGATTCTCCAAACATCACGTGGCGTTAATCGCGCTGCTCTCGCTCTTCTTCTTCTTCTACGTGGGCGCCGAGGTGGCGTACGGATCCTTCATTTTCACCTATGCTAAAGATTTCGCGGGGATGGACGAACCTCACGCCGCAGAGCTGAACTCGCTCTTCTGGGGCTCCTTCGCCGCCTGCCGAGGGGCGGCCATCTTCTTCGCCACCTGCCTCTACCCGGGCACCATCCTCCTCTTTTGCCTCGTGGGTACCATCGTCTCCACGGTGTGTTTAGTGCTGTTTAATCAGCACCAGGTGGCGCTGTGGACCTGCACCGCTCTTTATGGTGCCTCCATGGCCGCCACTTTCCCCACCGGGATCTCGTGGGTGGAGCAGTACACCACTGTCACGGGCAAATCCGCAGCCGTGTTCGTCGTGGGTGCCGCCATGGGGGAAATGGTGCTCCCGGCGACGTTGGGCGTCCTGATGGGGCGCATCCATAATCAACCACTCCTCATGTACATGACCTTGGGAACGGCTGTGTTGACGTCCATGTTGTTTCCCGTGATGTATAGACTCGCCTCACCAGCAGGGGGCGCACTGGTCCGGAAGCAGCGAATGAAAGCGCGTCGCCAAGCAGACGACGGCGAGGATCGCCAAGCGCTGCTCGATTCCGTTGCCGACGACAACGTCGAGGAGGCGGAGTCCGGGGACGAAGACTCGGAGGTCGAACAGTGGAACGACGCTGACTTTGAAGTGATCGAGATGGAAGACGCCAGCCTGGCGAACTCGCCCGTCAAAACGAGCTCACCTCCTCCTGGCCAACCAGCTTCCTCCAGTCCCATGGCAGCTCTTGCGAACCCTTCGACCGCCCCGAGCGACTCTCCGCGGCGCAAACTGCTCCTCGACCGCGAGAAGAACGACTGAGTTGTGAAACTGCGTCAGTATCGTGACCCAGTCTGCCCCCTGCTGATAACACTGTGAATTGCACTAGCGGGTCTCCGGCCTGCGCTGATTTAGACAGCACTGTACCGCACAATGTGTCATGTTACTGCAGCCGTCACGTCTGCATTCGAACTCCGGTTAAGATCCCGCTGCTTCACCAGGATGCCGGCACCTTAAAACGCAAATAAACAATCAATAAACCCTTAATATAAATGTGAGACAAAACTAAAATAAATCAAAAAGGCTGTGTCTCAAGCCGCGTAACCAATCACTATGTAGGACTGAATGTAAGCGGGTTTGTACATGAATTCGTTACTGAAATTGAAAAGCAAATGTTACTGATTGATACGTTTATAAGTTTGATAAACTCCTTAATGATTGTTACTGGATGAAAACGCAGGAGATCCGTTTTGAGCCCCAAATGTTTTGTTCTGTTAGAGTTATCAACTCTGTTTATCACTTCAGGGACCGGATTCACGAAAGCGACTTCATTCCTATGGAAAAACGTTACGAACAATTGTTATTCTTCAAATAAATTCAAGAGAATGATCTCTCTTTCTTAACTTTTCTTGAGAACAGTTGTAAGAACAAGTGGTATTCTTGAAAACGTAACGCTCTTAAATGTTTTCTTAACTTTGCGACAGACGCTCATTTAATTATCGTATTTATCGTATATTTCACTTGGTTTGATGTTTTTCGTCCATGCGGATTAAACTAAATAATGGAAATCGCGGTAAATACACATTCAAAACGTGTCTCGTGTCATATATCGTAAGCTGTGAAATGCAAAGTAGTGTACGTAAGAAAACAATGGAGAATTTCTTTAAGACATCTTAAGGAAATAATTGAGATATTCTTAAGATATTTGAGAACTTCTTAATTTTTTTTTAGAATTGCATTTAATAACATTCTTATGAACTTCTTAGCGTTCGTCATAAGTTAAGAACCTTCAGGGTTTTTTTCATTTTTTTTATTTCCATGAATCCGGTCCCTGGTCGTTACTGAGTGGTTTTATAGGTACGGAATGAATCGTACAATACTACACACCATGTAACGTCAGCACCAAAATGGCCGTTGACCGAACATTACCATAGTCATGTAGTATCTTAGATTTTATTTTAAACAATGATATTAATTAAAACACACTATGAAAACATTTAGTACTGAAACACATTTTCAAAAAGGCAAGGAATGTTACCATTTTGCTTTCTGCCTGAAATTCTCTTTTCCGTCAGCAGGTGTCCCAAGGGTTTGCTCGTACTAGGTTTCTGTCGTTCAGGCGTGAATTAGATATATATAAGACAGATATTTATTTCCTATTATAATTCTTAAATCTTCTGCCTTTGAACTGAATGGATGTTGATTGGATGGACATTGAACCTTAAACTCGGGTTGTTACGCAGAATAATTGTACCGCAACATTATTTTATTCCGTCTCCATTCTGTAAAGCCCTAGCCAATTAAGCTAAAAAATATTCCGTTCTGTTAGTCTTAAGTAGGGGTGTAACAATACAGTTTTCTTACCTTTTTTTGTTTCAGAAGTGTACAAAATTCACATTTTATTACAATAAGATTTTAAACGATCAAAAAAAAAAAACTTTAGGGAGACACAATTATAAGACATGACTAGACACAATTTTAAAATTGCAAACAAAATGTTCTAATGTAGCTTCACTAAAATTTTAATAACTGAGTCAAAACGTTCCTTTTTTCATTCTGAGGAGAAACAATTCAAAATAATGTGCACTTTTCTTGTATAAAAATGTAAAACTGTTCCTTAGTCCCCTGTAATTAAAAGAAATTGGGAGTTTTAAATGCGTATATGAGAATGATGTAATGTTGCCCCTGGTGTTCAGAAAATGCAGTTGCATAGATGGAGTAATAAACAGAACGCATCATTCTTCCATCGCAGTGCATCGTTACACCCCTTATCTTAAGTCGTTTTAAGAAAACGCAGTGTTATTACCTTTCTCCTCAAGAGGGTGCTTAACACTTTGAAATATCTGAGTGATTACATTCCTCACAGTTCGCTGACCGAGTATCGAAAGCGTGACTTGATATTTATCGTATTTTTTATATTTTCAAATATTGTGTCTCCTATTTCGTAATTTTACGTATGTATGCTATTGCGGTTGTTTTTTTTTTCGCTGTTTTGATGCTGGGAGCTCCCTATTAAATTTTTTTGTTTATTGAACATTGCGTCAACATCATGGTTACCCACAATAGGAGCAAGGTTACACCAATACTAGTCAATTACCGGCCAATTTAGAGCGACCAGTTAATGTGGAGCATGTATTTGGGGTGGGTTCTTACTGCGTTTGATGTTCACTATCATACCATAACATAGTTTCTGTATGATTTACGCTTAGTTTTGTTTTGTATAAGCGTTGTGGAATTGCTTTATTTAGTCATCTGCGTAAATCTTATAAGCATTGCAGTCGTATCCGAACTCCCGCTATAAACTATGAAAAATTTTCACATGCTTTCCAAAAAAACACTAACCCTCTATAACAAATGAGGATCTGAAAAGAAAGCTTAGAAATCAACGTTTTATTTCTGTAGATACAAACTATTATTTCCTCTCTCCACAAGAGGGCGCCTTACACTTTATCTGAAATGTCGGAGAGATCCAGACGTAAACGCTTTGCAGAGTTTTGGTTTCTCCATTTTGAACGCTACCTGTCGTGCGTAGGCCTTTACGTATAAACACGTTACGTATGTCTTCACGCACAAAGGAGAGAGAGAACGTAAAGCAAAAACTTTGTTACTGTGTTAAGCTACATCGCAAAATTGTGAAGCAGTGTAAGGTTCTCTCGCAACAGATCTCTGGAAATAGGTTTCAGGGTCAAAATATGGGGAACGAAGTACTTTGCAATTCTGGGGTTTGCCCGACGGTGCTATGCGATTTGAGACACAGCCGCTGATTGTACACTTCACAGACTGTAATGAGATAATGTGTTTCAGTAACAAGAAATGAATTCAGTCTTCATAACCATGTTTCTGGGACACCTGTATATGGAGTATGTAGAGAACATGCCAAATTCCACAGCAGTAGTCGGAGGCAGGAGTCGCACCCAGGCTGCTGGAGCTGTGGGGAATCAACACTACCTGCTGAACCTCTGTGCGTAGATCAGATTTAAAGGTTTAATGGTTTTTGCTTTAAACTTTCTTCACATCCAGCACTTATTTTACTTCATTTTTTTTTCGTTGTTGTTATGTACTTAACAATTTTTAAACATGTAGTACGTAAGTGAACCTGCACTCCGTGAAATTCCCTCCATCGCAGGACGTCCGCTATTCTTTCCTTTTTAATCAAGTGTGAATTTCTTTACATTAATCTGGCAACCCTGGACAGTAACAAAATGAGCTGCCAGAACAGTGTGGATGCTGCCGTCCAATAACCGTTTTGTTGCCAGGCAGATTTCATTTGATCCACCAATGCTATTGGCTGTTTAACCCACGCGCTCTCTGTGATCGGTATAACGGTCGCTACCCGGTGGAAAACCTGAGGCGATTTTCATATTGTGCCTCAGCTGAATCTGTTATGGAGTAACTGCAGTTTTAAAGGATAATTCGATTACAAATCTGTTGTTGCACTTTGTTTTAAGGATTTTAATGCCAATTGAGACGTCAATGTAAACCTGTTTGAAGTCAGTGATCGTTGTGTGTCAAAGTTTTAAGTAGACCATACGATCTCCATTGTTATGGTGTAAAATAAAAACAGAAGGTGTTGTGGATGGCACTTTAATTTCTTTACTGGACCTGCAAGGTAAAGGTTTTAACTGCTTTTATTTACTTTTAACTACCAAGTAAGATACAGAATACTTTCATTTATTCACTTAAGTGCTTGTTAAATAAAGCGCTGACCGAAAAATTTCTTTGGAAATATGAGGTGGCATCAAGAGAGGAACCTGTCTTTGGTAGGAAAGGGCTCATAAGTGATTTTTTTTTATAACATATAAAATGTTGGGTGTGCTGGATCTCAGTCCTGGTGAGCAACAGGCTTGTGTGCTGCTGTGATCCTTAAGAGCATGGTAATCCCGTGATCCCAGTAGGGTCATCCAGCAGGTCTGAGGAGAGCCTCCAGGTGAGACAGGTGGAGATAAACGGCGTGATTAGGCTCCACCTCCGAAATAAAACACATCATTTACTGTGGACTGAAGCGCCTTAACTGGTTCAAACATCAAACATCATCTGTGTGAAGGGTTTTCCAGGACTGACGAGCTTTTTAAATTTATGTTCTGTTAAAACTGGAGCCAGAAAACTAAACTGATTCTGTGCTGTGAGATCATCAGAGGTAGGAACTGTTCTCTCCCACTAGTTCTGTTTATCTGAAAGCTTAAATATTGTTTTTGGTCTGTATTCAGAAGGCCTGAAGCTTAAGTGATGCAGGTTTTGCTGTAGTTTTATTGTATTAAATACAATTCACAGGTAGAAATATTCTTTTTAAACTTAACACCATTTTAACTGATCCAAAATGATCACATTGATGTCATTTATTAATATAATACAGTAATATTTTTTCTAATTATATGAGTTAAGTGTTTTCTTTATATTTAAGTTTTAAAGAATAAATAAATTTGACTTAATTCAGTTTTATTGATAAAAGTTTATAGGCAAAGAGGGTAACGTTGAATTTCGTAAAGTGTGGAAGATTACAACTGATTCAATTTTTTTTATAATTCTTATCAACATTTAATTTTTTAATGATTGACTTAATGTTGTTTTCATAATTTGTTTATTTAAATGTATTTATTTTTTATTTAACTGAATTTTGCAATATTTTTGCAATATTTACAGTATTTAATATTAAAGTATTTATCTTTTTAAAAATTTACTGATTTACTTCTGTCATTATAGTAAATTTGTAAGTACATTATGTATCAAATATTTCAAACATGTAAACACAATTCTTTAAAATTAGAAAAAAATATTCAATTAAGTATTTACACTTTTTTGGTATATTTAAAATATATAATGTATGTTTTAGACATGCGTTGAATATCATTCATTAATATAATGCAGTATTTTGTTTTTTTCCTAATTAGATGAGTTAGTGTTTTGTTTATATTTAAGCTTTAAAGGATAAATACATTTGACTTAATTTAGTTTTACTGATAAAAGTTTATAGTCAATCAGGATAACGTTTAATTACGTAAAATGTGAAAATGTTTAAAAGATTACAACAGATTGAAAATTT
Source organism: Ancistrus triradiatus (assembly GCA_025084515.1). Taxonomy (NCBI): domain Eukaryota; kingdom Metazoa; phylum Chordata; class Actinopteri; order Siluriformes; family Loricariidae; genus Ancistrus; species Ancistrus triradiatus. The sequence goes on along the minus strand of JAJAGP010002686.1, from coordinate 75,423 downwards.
TATAATTCTTACACATGTTCATTTTTTATTTTTGACTTGATGTTTTTGTGTTTATTTAAAATGATTGAACTTTGGAATATGTTTGCAATATTTTGAAACAAAGTTCTTAAAAATAAATAAAAGTTTGATATTGACACAAAAGTAATATACAGTAAATAAATTATCTTAGTAAATATAAACACGTTCGTATTAGAAAAAGCTGAATCTTTATTTTTAAATCCGCTGATTGAAATTAATCATCAGGTTTAAAGTTCAGTTTGGATGGAAATTAAATCCTCTGGTAACAGAAGACGTGAAAGGATATAGATTAAATAGAATAACATTTAGTTTAAGGTGTTAGATTGGTGTTTTATGATACAGTTTTACATACAGTGTTGTGTAAAGACTCTCGGTTAACTGTTTTATTAAAGGTGTAGTGTAACCTGAAATCATGTTGGCCAGAACTGGAGAAATGATGGAGGATAAAAAGAAGAAACACGAAGATAATTCAGGATTTGAGGTGACTCACAAAGATGCTAAGAGTGAAAGAGAGGAGGGAAAAAAACTGAGCCATCCAGCCGAGGCGGCGATTAAAGCAGGTGATGGAGGAACGTGCAGCAGGTGGATGATCTCCCTCACCCTCTACGCCTCATTTCTGGGACTGGTAATGAATTCACTCATTATTAGTATCAGACACATTAGCTGCAGTGCTAAAAGGGGACCTTGCTTTCTGTTTCTCTCTTATATTCCTTAGGTTTCATTCCTGATGATTTTCAGTCTTGCAGCTGAACTGCTAATCAGCGTCCCCAGGCGTGTTCTGTAATTTAGTCTCATGTTAGCTTAAGGTGTGAATTGTGCTCAGGGCTTGTGTACATACATATAGAGTGTCTCCAGCGATTAGACTGAGCTGTATTCCTCCCAGTGCTTCTGTGCTTCATTCCATATGTAAAATCAAAAATGGCTGAGAGCATCTCAATTCAAACTCAAAAAGCATACAAATATAAATATTCCTCTCACCTGTCACTGAGATCCCAAGCTGTTAGGTCCTGGTTAAAATAAAGTATGTTACTTTATTAGAACTTAACTACTGTATATGATCATTATACCATAGCTAAAATAACAAATTAAACAAATCAAATGGTGCACTAAACCTTTTGCACAGTACTGTATGTGTGTGTGTGTGTGTGTGTGTGTGTGTGTGTGTGTGTGTGTGTGTGTGTGTGTGTGTGTGTTCATATAGATAGATAGATATGGTGTGTTTTACAGACGTCATGCATATGCAAATTCATGTGACGCAGGACTGACTCAGCGGAACATTCTGTGGATGTGGGGGATCAGTGTGTCATTACCAAGACAATAGGTGCAAAACGCTTCATAGCAGGGTGTGGGTTTTTTACCTTATGAGAAAATTTGTCGCTTTTGGGAAATAAGTGCAACAAATTGTCATCAGTTCTGATTGTAGTCAAACCCATCAGTGATAAACGTCAGGGAGACCTTGACTGGATCCACCAGTCAAGAGTAAAGGAAGAACGTTAAAACTCTTCTCCGAACTGGTACCCAGGTTGTGGGATGGAATTCGAATGAATGTCCGAATAGATGACCTGAATAGATGTGTTGTGGTGTGTTTGTAGGGAATGTGTATCTCTGTACTGGGGCCGACGTTAGAAGACCTGGCTGTGAATGTGAATAAGAACATCAGTAACATCTCATATATCTTCGCTGGTCGAGCCACTGGTTATATCGGGGGCTCATTACTGGGAGGCATTCTGTTTGACCTCATTAATCCTCATCTTCTGCTGGGTGAGAGACTTGCGTACTGATTTTTATTATCTTACTGATACCGATATCGGCATAAACTCTTTCATTTGCGTTTATGTGTAGGTGTCTCCATTCTGACGATGGGGTTTGGTATGTTCGCCACTCCGTTTTGTAGGCAAGCTCTAATTCTGACTCTTGTGCTCTCCAGTGTGGGCGTGTCCGTTGGAATCCTGGACACAGGTGAGTAATCAGCAGGGGGCGCTGCACTGATAATGAGAGCTATATTCATTGTGCTTAAATCATCATAACGTTTTTGCTATCAGAATTACAGGACTGAGATGGGGAAAAGAAGTTTGTACTTTACGCTACTGTATAATAATAATTCTTGAACCATTCCATTGATTTAACGTTACCTCTGATGATTTATTGTTTCAGGTGGGAATGTGTTGATTCTGAACATGTGGGGGGACAAGGCCGGCCCTCATATACAGGCCCTGCATTTCACCTTTGCAGCCGGAGGATTCGCTTCCCCAATCATCGCTAAGCTGCTTTTCGGCCACGTGACTCAGAGCGCTTTAAAACCGTACGCTAATGTCACCATGCCGTGGCTGCCCTTCTTCCACGTTAAAACGACCATGCTGACGTCCATGTGGGCTTACGTTGTCATTGGCGCCTTCCTGCTACTCGTTGCCTTCGTTTTCTTTGTGCTCTACTCCCAAAGCTCCTCCTCCTTCTCGACCCAGTCGGCGTCAGCGTCTCGAACGGCGAAGCAGCGATTCTCCAAACATCACGTGGCATTAATCTCGCTGCTCTCGCTCCTCTTCTTTTTCTACGTGGGCGCCGATGTGGCGTACGGCTCCTACATTTTCACCTACGCTAAAGATTACGCGGGGATGGACGAACCTCACGCCGCAGAGCTGAACTCGCTCTACTGGGGTTCTTTTGCCGCCTGCCAATTGGCTGTCATCTTCTTCGCCACCTGCCTCTACCCGAGCACCATCCTCCTCTTTTGCCTCGTGGGTACCATCATTTCCACGGTGTGTTTAGTGCTGTTTAATCAGGACCAGGTGACGATTTGGACCTGCACCGCTCTTTATGGTGCCTCCATGGCCGCAATTTTCCCTACTGGGATCTTATGGGTGGAGCAGTACACCACTGTCACGGGTAAATCCGCAGCTGTGTTGCTGGTGGGCGCCGCCCTGGGGGAAATGGTGCTCCCCGTGTTGCTGGGCTTTTTGATGGGGCGCATCCCGGATAAACCTTTCCTCATGTACATTGTTTTCGGAACAGCCGTCTTAATGTTCATGCTGTTTCCTGTGATGTATAAACTCGCCTCGCCAGCAGGGGGCTCACTGGTCCAGAAACAGCGAATCAAAGCACGTCACCAGGCAGATGACGAAGAGGAACGGAAAGTGCTGCTTGATTCCATTGCTGACGACGACATAGAGGACCCATTATGACCCAGTCGCCACCTGCTGATAGCACTTTTAACATGAGAAGGTGTGCTGATGAACAGAGCACAATGTCACCATCTTGTGGTTTTTTAATGTTACTGCAGTAGTTACATCTGCATTAAAACATAAATAAATGATCAATAAGCAATAAATTAATGATCTCTAAAATAAATTAAAAAGGCTGTGTCTCAAGACGCATAACCAATTACTATGTAGGACTAAAGTGGGTTTGTACGTAATTTTGTTAGTTACAGTAACAGTTCGGGATATTAATGAGTGCTTTTATAGGTACAGAATAAATAGTAATAAAATACTATTTTTCCTGCTTCAGTGAGTAAACCAGGCATGTTCCAGTAGCATCTCTACATTATTGACTATAAATAAATAGTCATGTTGTTACACAGAATATTTTGTACCACAACATTATTTTATTCTCTCTCCATTCTGTAAAGCTGTTGGCATAAATAAACTTGAGTCTTAAGTGGTTTTTACTAAACGCAATGTTATTACCTTTCTCCACCAGAGGGCGCTTAACACTTTAAACTGTCTGAGTGATTCGATACCTCACAGAATCCTGACCGAGTATCGAAAGCTTTGCTCCATACAATCACATTGGTACGTAAGAAAAATGCTGCAAGAAACTTTGATAGGCGACGTTGAACACATTGCCACCATTAAAACTATTCTTTTTCATTTAGTCTTTAAAATCCTGTCAAATCCAACCAGAAAGCCCAATCTGGCAACCCTGGACAGGCGATTTGGAATAAAGCGAACTGCAGGAACAGTGTTGGTGCAATACACCAATCAGCTTTTTGTTGCTAGGCAGATTTCATTTGACCTACCAACGCCGTTCAACACGCGTTCAAAACCTGAGGCGATTTTCACGATGTGCTTCAGCCACCTCAGTTCTGGATAATTTGATGAAAAATCTGTTGTTGTACTTTATTTTAAAGATGCGAAAGGCAGTTGAAGAGTTGCTGTATTCCTGATTGAATTTAATGACGGTCATGTTTCGAATTTTTAAGTAGGCTAAACTGTACGATCCCACTATTACGGTGTAATATAAGTGTTGTGTGTGGGACAGCAAAATCTGGACTTGCAAGATTATTACCAGTAAAGCTTTAAAATACTTTTTAAAAAAGAAAAGCAACACAGTGTTCAGTATTTTTGTTTTTCACCAATCCCCAGTCAGAAGATAAAGAATAAGCATGTCCATGTATGGGTTTGGACTGAATTAAGGTTGCTGTTAGACCCAACTGACCAGTGTCCAACACACAATGTACTGTATGCTTGTCTTTGCTGAGTTTCTTAACCGGAATGGGAAGTTATGGATGGACTGCTGCTTGGGTTAGGTTTCAAACATTTATCTGGTTTCTTCCTAATAATTTTCCCAGCCAGTAAAAACATTTTTGTACCTTCCACTGATGAAGTCAGGTGAGCTAGGTGGAGATAAACTGTATGATTAAGCTCCACCTCTGATAGCAAAAGGTCACATCATTCACTGCCAACTGAAACACCGTAAGTGGCTCAAACACTAAAAGTCACAAGGCTTTTTCAGGACTGACAAAAGCTTATTAAACTTATGTTCAAATAAAACACGAGCCAGAAAGGTGACTTAATGCTGTGCAGTGAGATCATCTGAGGTAAGAACTATTTAATTTGAATTATGTTCACTAAAAGCTCTGGGTTAAAGGTTTTATTAATGGGGTTGTGTTGTGTGTTGTGTTGTGTAGCCTGAAATCATGACATCTAGAGTTGAAGAATTGATAGAGGATAAAAAAAAGAAACAAGAAGATAATTCAGACCTCGAGGAGGAAGATGACGCTAAGGGTGGGCTGAAGAGCGCCCTGAAGGGGGCTAAAAGACTGAACCATCTAGCAGAGGCGGAGATTAAAGCAGGTGATGGAGGGACGTGCAGCAAGTGGATGATCTCCCTCACCCTCTGCTCCTCATTTCTGGGACTGGTAACGAATTCATTCGTTAATCACTTTGATCACATGACTGTATCAGTGTTTATATGGTGTGTGGGGTGTTTGTAGGGGATGTGTATCTCTGTACTGGGGCCAACGTTAGAAGACTTGGCTATGAATGTGAATAAGAACATCAGTAACATCTCGTACATCTTTGCTGGTCGAGCCACTGGATATATCGGGGGCTCATTACTGGGAGGAATTCTGTTTGATCTCATTAATCCCCATCTGCTGCTGGGTGAGAGACTTACGTACTGATTTTTATTATCTTACTGATACCGATATTGTCATAAACTCTATCATTTGTGTTTGTGTGTAGGTTTCTCCATGCTGATGACGGCATTTGGTATGTTCGCCACTCCGTTTTGTAGGCAAGCCCTAATTCTGACTCTTCTGATCTCCAGCAGTGGCGTGTCCATGGGAATCCTGGACACAGGTGAGAAAAAGATCTGCAGATGCTGTACTTTGAGGAGCGAGAGTTTAAATTACTGATAAACAGGAGCAGGGCAAAGGTTTCTCCTGAGCTTTATAGCTTTATGGGTTCAGAGGTTTGTTTAGCGCGTTATAGAATATCAGTCTTGTTTTCTGTGTCAGAAGCTCTAGTTTTTCGAAGCAAACTGAGGCTGAGTGTCAAAACATTCATTTGCAGAAGGAAGGTAGTTACTCAAAAAAGGTATTTCGTTGCAAATGACATTACTAATTATAGTGGTGCATGGAAGTTTGTGAACCTTTTAGAATGTTCTAGATTCCTGCATAAATATGACCTAAAACATCATCAGATTTTCACACAAGCCCTAAAAGTAGATAAAGAGAACCCAGTTAAACAAATGAGACAAAAATCTTATACTTGGTCATTTATTTATTGAGGAAAATGATCCAATATTACATATTAGTGAGTGGCAAAAGTATGTGACCCTTTTCTTTCAGTATCTGGTGTGACCCCCCTGTGCAGCAATAACTGCAGCTAAACGTTTCCTGTAGCTGTTGATCAGTCCTGCACACCGGCTTGGAGGAATTTTAGCCCATTCCTCCGTTACAGAACAGCTTCAGCGGTATGTGGTGGGTTTCCCCACATTAGCTGCTCGTTCAGGTCCTTCCACAACATGTCCATTGGATTAAGGTCAGGACTTGACTTGGGCCGTTCCAAACATGAAACTTGATTATTCTGTAAACCATTTTTGGTAGAACGACTTGGTGCTTAGGGTCGTTATTTGCTGCATGACCACTTCTCTTGAGATTCAGTTCATGGGAAGATGTCTTGACATTTTCCTTTAGAATTCTCTGATATAATTCAGAATTCATTTTCCAAGCAAGGATGGCCAAAGCGTCTGCCCAGATGTCGTGAAAACCCAAACCCAAGGGCCAAAACCATGATACTACCAACACCCATGTGTCACAGATGGTTACGGTTCTTATGCTGAATGCAGTGTTCTCCTTTCTCCAAACATAACGCTTTTCTTTAAACCCAAAAGTTCTATTTTGTCTCATCAGTCACAAAACATTATTCCAATAGCCTTTAAGGCTCTCCCGTGATCTTTAGCAAACTGCGACGACAGCAATGTTCTTTTTGAGAGCGTGGCTTTCTTCTTGCAAAACCTGCCATGCACCACCAATTGTTGTTCAGTTTTTTTTTTTGTTCTTCTGATGTGGACTTCATGAACATAACACTGGCCATGTGAGAGGACTTCAGTTGCCTAGAAGTTACCTGGGGTCCTTTGTGACCTCCCCCCCACCAACTATACACACCTGCTCTTGGAGTGATCTTTTGTTGGTCGACCAATCCTGGGCGGCGAGGGTACCAATGGTCTTGAATTTCCTTTCCATTTGTAAACAATCTGTCTGACTGTGGGATGGTGGAGTCCATCCCAAAAAACTCTTTAGAGATGGTTTTGTAACCTTTTCCAGCCTGATGAGCATCAACAACTCTTTTTCTAAGCTCCTCAGAAATCTCCTTTATTCATGCCATGATACACTTCCACAAACATGTGTTGTGAAGAGCAGACTCTGACAGATCCCTGTTCTTTAAATAAAACAGGGTGCCCACTCACACCTGATTGGCATCCCATTGATTGAAAACACCTGACTCTAATTTCACCTTCAAATTAACTGCTAATCCTAGAGGTTCACATCCTTTTGCCACTCACTAATATGTAATATTGGATCATTTTCGTCGATAAATAAATGACCAAGTATAATATTTTTGTCTCATTTGTGTAACTGGGTTCTCTTTATCTACTTTTAGGACTTCTCTGATGATGTTTAGGTCATACTTATGCAGAAATATAGACAATTCTAAAGGGTTCACAAACTTTCAAGCATCACTGTACTTACTTTAAAATGTAAAGGGGAATCAGGAAAAAGTAACCTCATGACTCATTATTTACTCATTGTATTAAACTACTCCGTAAAATGGTTATTAATACCAACTGTACCAAATAGAAAGTGCAAGGATAACAGCAGAAAGTTGTTTATATGCTTCACTTAAATTTCTACAAAAAATCAAATGGTTTGTATGGAGTTTTTGGGGTTTTTTCCCCCAAGCAGTTGCACAAATCTGGCCAGTTGATGTCACTAAAACACGTAATTTCAACTGAATCGTTTTGGTTGGTCTCAAAGCTTCAGAAAGCTTCATCTCTCCCATCACTTGGCGGAATTAGAGATTTGTTGTTAGTGCTATGGGAACAATTCATTTTTTGCTCAGAAACATTTTTTTTACACGTTTTTTTTTAACTGTACTGCTGTACTGTACTGCTTTACCCCCAAAACTAACCATTTGTATCCAAACTGATCAGGCAGACAGCACACCTACATAGTAAAGGACATGTAGCCGTCTCTAAACCACAACTCCAAAGGTAAACAAGGATTAGCAGGAGCTAAGATATACAAACATTACACATTAGATGACTGGAGCAAAGTCTATTTACTGATGAAGTTTGGCAGTAACAGAAGATTGGGGTGTTTATCATCACTGGTTATTCCAATCATGCCAGTTTAAGCACTGTACTCTCCAAATTCCATCAGAATGTCTCCAGGCATTTGTTATCAACAAAATCCAAGAAAATAGATGAACCGCACTGTTTGCACTTACACACTACGCCCTTTGAGTACACGAACTAATTTACATAGTCGGTTGGTTATATAATTCTCATACAGCCCAATTAGTAATATCTTCTATTGTTGTTTAATTATTTATAATGGTAGCTACACCACATTAATTGAACTGTAGTTACTCAAACAAAGGTAATTCATTACAAATGACTGTTCTTGTTTTAAAATGTGAAAGGGGACTCTAAACTGAATTTTGATTGAAAGCTTCATCTCTCCCATCACTTGGCAGAATTAGAGATTTGTTGTAAATGTTTTGGGTCTCTGACAGGAAGGTCATGCAGTAGCTGAACTGGTGCCCAGCTCCGTCCATTGAGGATCTGTACCACAAACAGTGCCTACGGGCAGCGCAAGGCATCATCAGGGACGAGACACCTCAGCTTCTGTTGTTGTTTAATTATTTGTAATGATAGCTATACTACATTAACTAAACTTTCATTTTCTGTTGATTGTTTCAGGTGGGAATGTGTTGATTCTGAACACGTGGGGTGACAAGGCCGGCCCTCACATGCAGGCCCTACATTTCACCTTCGCGGCCGGAGCGTTCGCCTCTCCCATCATCGCTAAGCTGCTGTTCGGCCACGAGAATCAGAGCGCTTTAAAATCGTCCGACAATGTCACCACGGTGGCACTGCCTTTCTACGGTAACATGCTGACGTCCATGTGGGCTTACATTGTCATCGGCGTCTTCGTCCTGCTTGTTTCCTTTGTCTTCTTCATGCTCTACTCCCGAAGCTCTTCCTCCTCAAGCCAGTCGGCATCGGCGTCTCAAACGGCGAAGCAGCGATTCTCCAAACATCACGTGGCGTTAATCGCGCTGCTCTCGCTCTTCTTCTTCTTCTACGTGGGCGCCGAGGTGGCGTACGGATCCTTCATTTTCACCTACGCTAAAGATTACATGGGGATGGACGAACCTCACGCCGCAGCGCTAAACTCGCTCTTCTGGGGCTCCTTCGCTGCCTGCCGAGGGGCGGCCATCTTCTTCGCCGCCTGCTTCTACCCGGGCACCATCCTCCTCTTTTGCCTCGTGGGTACCATCGTCTCCACGGTGTGTTTGGTGCTGTTTAGTCAGCACCAGGTGGCGCTGTGGACCTGCACCGCTCTTTACGGCGCCTCCATGGCCGCCACTTTCCCCACCGGGATCTCGTGGGTGGAGCAGTACACCACTGTCACGGGCAAATCCGCAGCCGCATTCGTCGTGGGCGCCGCCCTGGGGGAAATGGTGCTCCCGGCCTCGCTGGGCTTCTTGTGGGGGAGCGTCCAAAATCAACCACTTCTCATGTACATGTCCCTTGGAACGGCCATTTTAACGTCCATCCTGTTTCCTGTCATGTATAAAGTCGCCTCACAAGCAGGGGGCGCACTGGGATGGGAACAGGCAGATGATGGCAAAAGCGCAGACTTTGAAGGCACTGAGATGGAAGACGCCAATCTAGCAACCTCACCCAATAAAGCTGCTACGAACTACACTGAGTGAAACTACGTCTTATGTTTGTGAAATTTTATGAAAAAGGTCTGCCACCTGCTGATAGCACTGAGAATTGCACCAGCAGTTCAACAGCCTGAGCTGATAGCACTCATAATACAGCTCATAGAAGCACAATGTTACCACCTTGTGATTCTTCAGTGTTACTGCAAGTATTACATCTGTGATTTTTAAAAAGTGCAAATCTACACTTGGAATAATATGGTGACCACCTAGAAACGCCCTGACAAACACTTGTGATAGCGTAGCAACCACTTGGTGTACCGTAACCACCTAGAAACCCCTTGAAATACCATAGCAACCACCTAACAACAGGGTATAACGATACACTCTGCTCACTATTCGATTCAATTTTCCATATCGAGTTCTTGATTCAGTTATTTTTCCAATTCATGATACTGAGCTCAAAATTCGATTATCTTATGATAAGACAACCGATAAACCACGTTCCTTTTTAATTTCTGAAGTGTAAACAATGCAAAACAGTGCACATTTTCTTGTATAAGTTAAACAAAAAACTTTAGGCCCTTACAATTAAAAGAAATGACTAGAAACAGAGGTTTAAAATTGTGAACTAAATGTTCCGTTGTAGTTTCACCATATCTTAAATAACTGAGTGAAATTATGTGTATTTTTCTTGTATAAAAAGTTTTACAAAGAATATGTAGTTCCCTGCAATTAAGAAATTATGGGTTTTAAATTGTGTTTTTTAAAGTAAAATATTATGGAATTTAAAACGATATTTTGGCCATGTCCCCAGGTTACCCTAACATTCTCTCTCTTTTTTTTCCTGTATATTTGATGATGTTGTAACTATGACTGAGAAGGTCAATCTCAATTTACTATGCTGTTACCTAAATTATTTTAGGTTATTTGTTTATTGTAAAAATACAATTTTTTGGTAAATCATTAGAATCTTCTCAGTGTCCATTTTATGTATTGTTAATTATGCGCCCAAAACTGATTACTCCTCATATAATGAGTAACAGTAATAAGTAACGGTATTAGGAGAAAAAAATCAAAAAAAGTTTCCTGAGATTGACCAGTACGTATTAAGAGTAGTTACATATGTAATATATGTTTAATATAAATTTAATGTTTAAAAACTCTAGAAAATGAAGTTTAGTTTTTAAGTTACAATAGGCAAATAGCACCCATTTGGCGGAATGACTTTTAAAATGTCTGAGTGTTTGGATACGTCACAGATCACTGACCGAGTACAGAAAAATTACTTAAATGGGCAAGAATCCAAACTGAACGCTCAATATGGCAACCCTGGATAGACGATCCGTAAAGTATGAACGGTCTGGGTGCAATGGTCCAATCAGCTTTTCGTTGCAGGGCAGATTTCATTTGACTGACTAATGCTATTGGCCGTTTAAGTCGCGCGCTCAGTGCGTATAACCGTGGCTAGTGGAAAACCTGAGGTGATTTTTGTCGCGTTGTGCCACAGCCTTCTGAATTATGAAATAACCGCAGTTTGAAAGAATAAGTGGATAAAAATCTGTTGTTGTACTTTGTTTTAAAGATACGAATGCCAATCGACGAGTTACTGCAATCGTGTTTGAACTTAATGACCGTAATGTGTCGAATTTTAATGTAAACCATATGATCCCCACTGTTACGGTGTAATATAAAACGTGATGTGTGTAGGACCTGGACCTGCAAGATTATTGCCAGTAAAGCTTTGAAATACTTTATTTTTTATTTAAAGAAAAGCAACACTGTTCAGCACTCAGTGTCCAGTATTTTTGTTTTTCACCAATCCCCAGCTAGAAGATAAAGCATAGCATGCCCATGGATGGGTTTGGACTGAATCAAGGTTGCTCTTACAGAGCCAGCAGACCAGTGTCCAACACACAATGTACTGTATGCTTGTCTTTGCTGGGTTTCTTAGCTGGAATGGGAAGTTCTGGATGGTCTGGTGCTTGGGTTGGGTTTCAGGGTTTTTTTTTTGGGTTTTTTTTTTTTTTTCGTCTGGTTTCTTCCTAACAATTATTCCAGACTGTGAAAAACATTCGTTCACCAGCCACTGATGAGGCCAAGTCAGCTAGGTGGAGATAAACTGCATGACTAAGCTCCACCTCTGACATCAAAAGGTCAGATCATTCATTGCCAACTGAAGCACCATAAGTGGTTCAAACACCAAAAGCCCCGGACTGACAAAAGCTTATTGAATTGATGTTTAAATAAAGCTCAAGCCAGAAAGCTGAATTGATCCTGTGCAGTGTTATCTTCTGAGGTGAGAACTATTTAATTTGAATTATGTTGACTAAAGGCTCTGGGTTAAAAGTTTTATTAAAGGATTGTGAGTTGTGTTGCGTAGCCTCAAATCATGTCATCAAGAGGTGAAGAACCCATGGAGGACAAAAAGAAGAAAGAAGAAGATTATTCAGACTTAGAGGAGGAAGAGGACGCTAAGAGTGGGCTGAAAAGCGACCTGAAGGGGGACAAAAGAAAAGCTGGAGATGGAGGGACGTGCAGCAAGTGGATGATCTCCCTCACCCTCTGCGCCTCATCCCTGGGACTGGTAACAAATTCACTCATTAATCATTTTGATCACATGACTGTATCAGTGTTTATATGGTGTGTGGGGTGTTTGTAGGGGATGTGTATCTCTGTACTGGGGCCGACGTTAGAAGACTTGGCTGTGAATGTGAATAAGAACATCAGTAACATCTCATATATCTTTGCTTGTCGAGCCACTGGATATATCGGGGGCTCATTACTGGGAGGAATTCTGTTTGATCTCATTAATCCTCATCTGCTGCTGGGTGAGAGACTTACGTACTGATTTTTATTATATTACTCACACTGATGTCAGTGTAACCTCTATCATGACCCTGAGCATTTGCATTTGTGTGTAGGTTTCTCCATGCTGATGACGGCATTTGGTATGTTCGCCACTCCGTTTTGTAAGCAAGCTCTAATTCTGACTCTTCTGCTCTCCAGCAGTGGCGTGTCCATGGGAATCCTGGACACAGGTGAGAGGAAGGTCTGCAGGTGCTGTACTGAAGAGAGAGAGTTTAAATTACTGATAAACTGATGAACTATTGCAGGGCAAAGGTTTCTGACTCCTGAGCTTTATATCTTTATGGGTTCAGAGGTTAGTTTAGCTAGTTAGAGAATATCAGTCTTGTTTTGGAAACACCATAAACGTTTCTCTCTGCGTTCGAAGTCCACATTTTTCTAAGCAAAGTGGTAGAATCATGGCTGAACTCAATGTTTCTATAAAGACACTGCAAGGGACTCTTTGCCAAAACAGTTATTTGTGGATCATTGGGGTAGTTACTCAAAAAAAGGTAATTAATTACAACTGGTTAATAATTATTAATTCTTTATAATAATAATAATTAATAATTATTTGTAGATAGCTATACTACATTGTCATTTTCTGTTGATTGTTTCAGGTGGGAATGTGTTGATTCTGAACACGTGGGGTGACAAGGCCGGCCCTCACATGCAGGCCCTACATTTCACCTTTGCAGCCGGAGCGTTCGCCTCTCCCATCATCGCCAAGCTGCTGTTCGGCCACGGCAATCTGAGCGCTTTAAAATTGTCCGATAATGTCACCACGGTGGCACTGCCTTTCTATGGTAACATGTTGACGTCCATGTGGGCATACATCGTCATCGGCGCCTTCGTCCTGGTTGTTTCCTTCGTCTTCTTCATGCTCTACTCCCAAAGCTCCTCCTTATCCTCCTCGAGACAGTCGGCGTCGCCGTCTCAAACGGCGAAGCAGCGATTCTCCAAACATCACATGGCATTAATCTCGCTGCTCTCGCTCTTCTTTTTTTTGTACGTGGGTGCTGAGGTGGCGTACGGCTCCTTCATTTTCACCTACGCTAAAGATTATGCGGGGATGGACGAACCTCACGCCGCAGCGCTGAACTCGCTCTTCTGGGGCTCATTTGCTGCCTGCCGAGGGGCCGCCATCTTCTTCGCTGCCTGTCTCTACCCGGGCACCATCCTCCTCTTTTGCATCGTGGGTACCATCGTCTCCACGGTGTGTTTGGCACTGTTTAATCAGCACCAGGTGGTGCTGTGGTCCTGCACCGCTCTTTATGGCGCCTCCATGGCCGCAACTTTCCCCACCGGGATCTCGTGGGTGGAGCAGTACACCACTGTCACGGGCAAATCTGCAGCTGCGTTCGTCGTGGGTGGCGCCGTGGGGGAAATGGTGCTCCCGGCATCACTGGGCTTCTTGATGGGGCGGGTCCAAGATCAACCACTTCTCATGTACATGATCTTCGGAACAGCCGTGTTGACGTCCATCCTGTTTCCTGTGATGTATAAACTGGCCTCGCAAGCAGGGGGCGCACTGGGATGGGAACAGGCAGATGATGGCAAAAACACAGACTTTGAAGGCATTGAGATGGAAAATGCCAATCAAGCAGCTACAAACTGCACTGAGTGAAACTATGTCTTATGTTTATGGACTTTTATGAAAAATAGCACTGAGAATTGCACCAGCAGGTCATGTGCTGATTACAGACAGCCTTGTGCTGTACAGCTCATAGGAGCAGAGCACAATGTCACCATTTTGTGGTTCTTCAATGGTACTGCAAGTATTACATCTGTGATTTGGAATTATGTAGTAACTACATAGAAATGCCCTGGCAACCACTAGTGATACCATTGCAGCCACTTGGTATACCATAACCACTTATAAACCACTTAGCAACAGAGTATAACCATTCACTCTGCTCACGATTAGACTCTATTCGGTACTCGATACTGAGTTTAAAATTCATTGTTTTTCCAATTCATGACACTGCGCTCAGAATTCGATTTTCTTATAATAAGACATAAAAAATGCTAAAAAACATTCCTCTTTTATTTCTGAAGTGTAAACAATGCTAAACAGTGCACATTTTCTTGTAGAAGTTTTTGCCTTAACATTTTTTTCATAAGAAATCCATTACATTTTACTTTAAAATACACATTTCAGTTATGTCTCCAGGTTACCCTAACATTCTCTCTTATTTTTCCTGTATATGGTTGATGATAATGTAACTATGACTGAGAATGTAAATCTCAACATACTTAGCTGTTACCTAAATTATTTTTAGATCTTATTTTGTTTATTGTAAAAATACAAATTTTGTTGGTAAATCATTAGAATGTTCTGTGTCCGTTTTGACCGCAGTCAATGTCTTGTATTTGAAATATTTACGAATAAGCATTAAAACTGTCACCACAGGGCGCTATTGCACATCAAACCACATTGCTTTAAGTACCAGAGGACGCCCGATCAATCTGAGACCGGAAGGAAATGGAAATTAACCAAGAATTTGATTAATTTAACACTGTCTTATGTAACTTGAGGATCCTGCATGGTGCAGTGACTCCATACAATCAGACACCTAGAAGAATGCGGCAAGAAACTTTTATAGGCGACGCACATTCCCACCTGTAGAACTATTGTTTTAGTTGGTTTATTTAAAAAAAAAAAACTTTTGAAGTCCAAACAGAAAGCTCAATCTGGCAACCCCCAGCAGACGCGAACAGTCTGGGTGCAGTCGTCCAATCAGCTTCTCGTTGCTGGCAGATTTTATTTGACTGACTAATGCTATTGGCCGTTTCACCCGCGTGCTCTCTGTGTGTATAACCGTCGCTTGTGAAATAACCACAGTTTGAAATTTGATAAGTTAAAAAAACGTGCGGTTGCACTTTATTTTATGCCATCTGAAGAGTTACTGTAATCCCGTTTGAAGTTAATGACCGTCGAAGTAAACACTACGATCCCCATTGTTACGGTGTAAAATAAAAAGTGGTGTGTGTGTGTGTGTGTGTGTGTGTGTGTGTGTGTGTGTGTGTGTGTGTGTGTGTGTGTGTGTGTTTGGCGGGGGGGACAGCAAGACCTGGACCTGCAAGATATTACCAGTAAAGCTTTTAATGGCATTTTAAGTAAGCAACACTGTTCAGCGCTCGGTGTTAAACATATTTGCTTTTTCACCTAACCTATCCCCGATGAATACAAAGTCCTTGGATGGGATGGGACTGGATTAAGGTCGCTATTATAGAGCCAGGGGATGATCCCCCTGACTGGTCTCCTCATGGGGGTCCCCAGGCTTTCCCTCGTCATGGTGAAGTGTGTAGTGGAGTGTGATTAAAAAAAAACGCCATGTAAAGGTATAACTAAAAATACACTGCCCAGATACTGGGTGAAAAACATTACTACCCCTTGCACTGATGGTAGCTGGTATGATCAAAGCTCTTGTCAGGTGGAAATAAACTACATGATTAAGCTCCACCTCTGAAATCAAAAGGTCAGATTGTTTATTGCCAACTAGAGTACCTTAAGTGGTTCAAACATCGAAAGTCACAAGGCTTTCCCAGGGCTGACTAATGTTTTTTAAATTCACATTGAATTGAAACTGCAGCCAGAAAGTTGACCTGATGCTGTGCAATGTTATCATCTGAGGTAATAACTATTTAAGTTTAATTATGTTAACTAAAGAAAGGCTCTGATTTAAAAATGTATTAAAGGATTGTGTTGCATAGTCTGAAATCATGTCGTCCAGAGCTGAAGCACTGATGGAGGGCAAAAAGAAGAAACAAGAAGATAATTCAGACCTGGAGGAGGAAGAGGATGCTGAAGGTGGACTGAAACGCACCCTGAAGGGGGGCAAAAGACTGAGCCATTCAGTGGAGGTGGTGAATAAAGCAGACGATGGAGGAACGTACAGCAAGTGGATGATCTCCCTCACCCTCTGCTCCTCTTTCCTGGGACTGGTAATGAATTCACTCATTAATCACTTTGATCACATGACTGTATCAATGTTTATAGGGTGTGTGTGGTGTGTTTGTAGGGGATGTGTAGCTCTGTACTGGGGCCGACGTTAGAAGACTTGGCTATGAATGTGAATAAGAACATCAGTAACATCTCATACATCTTTGCTGGTCGAGCCACTGGTTATATCGGGGGCTCATTACTGGGAGGAATTCTGTTTGATCTCATGAATCCTCATCTGCTGCTGGGTGAGAGACTTACGTACTGATTTTTATTATTATACTGTCAGCAGAACCACTATCATGGCCCTCAGTGTTTGTGTTTATGTTTGTGTGTAGGTTTCTCCATGCTGATGATGGCGTTTTTTATGTTTGCCACTCCATTTTGTAAGCAAGCTCTTATTCTGACTCTTGTGATCTCCAGCAGTGGCATATCCATGGGAAACCTGGGCACAGGTGAGAGGAAGGTCTGCAGGTCCTGTGTATTTTTCTTACCTTTTCTTACCTTATCATCTGCTGTACTTTGAGAAGCGAAAGTTTTAATTACAGATAAACTGAAACAGGGCAAAGGTTTCTCACATCAGCAGGCTGAAACTCCTGACTGTAGCTTTATAGGTCCATAGGTTAGTTTACCTCGTGCTGCGGTTGGGGAACGAGTGCAAAAGTAATCCATTACTAATGACAAACTAATTATTTCTAAATCTAAAGGGAATTAAGTTATTCATCACTTCTCAGAAAAAAGGAATCCTCCTCGTTTTACCTCTGTGTTACTCTATAAAACCCTTATTACTCGGTACCAACCAGAAAGTTCAATTCAAATGTTTTGTATGGAGATTTGTTTTGTTCATCTGAGGCAGTGGCACAAGTCTGGCCAGAAGATGTCGCCAAAAGTGCATGATTGAAACTGATTCATTTTGATTAGATTCAAAGCTTCTGAAAGCCTAATTTCTCTCGTCACTTGCTGGAGAGAAGGTTTGTTGTAAGTGCTTTTTTTCTCCAGAAATATTAGTGCACACTAATGTCAATAAAGGGCAAACAGCCATCTCTAAACCACTTCTCTGGAAGGTAAAGAACTCTAAGCAGGGGCAAAACACTACATGACTGGATGAACGTCTATTTAGGTTGGCAGTGACAGATTTCAGTCATGCCCGTTTAAGGTCTGGACTGTCCAAATTCCAAATTATACTCTGCAAAAAACAATCATCAAACTGACTAGAGGGTGCAATACCAGTTTCAACACAGACTGGAACCAGATTAAGAAATCGGTAAAGTAGAGCTCGATTTAACTCAGTAATCAGGTTTAGTCAAATATTGGTAGTTGCGGGTTGTAGGTTTTTGGGGCTTGTTTCTAAAGTGTACAGGTGCTCCCCAACTTGCGAAGGAGTTATGTTCGGAAAAACTCATTGCAAGTTTAATGTGTTTAACTGAGGAGTTTAGATATACTGAATCATATAGTGTAGCCTTATGTAAACCTACAGTTGGGCAAAATCATTATCACAAAGCTTATTTTATAATAAAGTATGAAATAGCTCACGTAATGTATTTAAATATTGTATTGAAAGTGAAAAACATAAAACAGTTAGTCCTCTGGTGCTGCTGTCTGGCCGCACAGCTACTGTGGGATCTGGCAACCCTGAAATTAAACGCCCTGAAATGGCTGCCGAACACTTTTGAGGTGATTCTGAAACGCAGTATATGCATGAAACAAAGAATTTGAACACAATAATAACGAAACGATTATAAAATAATTATTAAACTGCTCCCGTCGTGACAGCACGCTAAATGGCTCCTTCCCCTCGGCCGTCAATCTGCCAAACTCTTGCCAACGAAGTCGGTCCACACTCTGCTGGTCCCCTAATCCCTTTTCCTCTCGGATTAACTGCACTGTTTTCACTTAAATGCCCTTTGAGCACATATTCTAATTTACATAGTTTGTTATTCATTCAATATTTGCCGTTTGTAGGCTTGGGCCATTAATGCAAATTAGCAATTAAGGGCTGAAGGATTATCGCAAGCCACATGAGTTAGGAAGAGCCATTTTCCATTGGTCATTAGTAATAGCTTGTATTGTTGCTGTAATTATTTATTACCACAGCTACATTAACTAAACTGCCGTTCTCTGTTTATTGTTTCAGGTGGGAACGTGTTGCTTCTGAACACGTGGGGTGACAAGGCCGGCCCTCACATGCAGGCCCTACATTTCACCTTCGCGGCCGGAGCGTTCGCCTCTCCCATCATCGCCAAGCTGCTGTTCGGCCACGGCAATCAGAGCGCTTTAAAATTGTCTGCTAACGTCACCACTGCGCCCTTCTACGGTAACATGCTGACGTCCATGTGGGCTTACATCGTCATTAGCGTCTTTGTCCTGCTCGTGTCCTTCATCTTCTTCATGCTCTACTCCCAAAGCTCCTCCTTCTCGAGCCAGTCAGCGTCTCAAACGGCGAAGCAGCGATTCTCCAAACGTCACGTGGCGTTAATCTCACTGCTTTCGCTCTTCTTCTTCTTCTATGTTGGCGCCGAGGGGGGGTACAACTCCTACATTTTCACCTACGCTAAAGATTACGCAGGGATGGACGAACCTCACGCGGCAGCGCTAAACTCGCTCTTCTGGGGCTCCTTCGCCGTCTCCCGAGGGGCCGCCATCTTCTTCGCCACCTGCCTCTACCCGGGCACGATCCTCCTCTTTTGCCTCGTGGGTACCATCGCCTCCACGGTGTGTTTAGTGCTGTTTAATCAGCACCAGGTGGCACTTTGGACCTGCATCGCTCTTTATGGCGCCTCCATGGCCACCATTTTCCCCACAGGGGTCTCATGGGTGGAGCAGTACACCACTGTCACGGGCAAATCTGCAGCCGCGTTCATCGTGGGCGCCGCCATGGGGGAAATGGTGCTAACACCGTCGCTGGGCTTCCTGATGGGGCGCGTCCAAAATCAACCGATTCTCATGTACATGATCTTCGCAATGGCCATCTTTATGTCCATCCTGTTTCCTGTGATGTATAAACTCGCCTCATCAGCAGGGGGCGCACTGGGATGGGAACAGGCAGATGATGGCAAAAACACAGACGTGGAAGGCACTGAGATGGAAGACGATCAAGCAGCTACAAACTGCACTGAGTGAAACTGTCTTATGTTTATGGGATTTTATGAAAAAGGTCTGCCATCTGCTGCTAGCACTGAGAATTGCACCAGCAGGTCAACAGCTTAAGACAGCACTCATAATACAGCTCATAGGAGTACAATGCCACCACCTTGTGGTTGTTCAGTGCTACTACAAGCGCTACATGTGCATGCAATTGCCTGTTTTCATTTTTATTTTTTATTTTATTTTTTTTAATTAACAAGTGCAAATGTATCAGTAGTGTAAGTACAGTTCACTCCACGATCATTGTTCCCTCTGGTAAGGAGGAGTAAAAAAATGATCTTTGGGTGAACTGGCTTTATTTAACAAAAAAAACAACACATGCCTCAATTATTATCTAGAAACACAAACCCACATGTGGCCAAAAAAACTGTGATACAAAACCACATGTGAACAAAAGTATTGAGAGATAAAAACACAGCTGCTCAAAAGTACTTTGACACAAACCTACATAGCCAAAACAATTGGGGCACAAAACCACATGCGAACATGTGAAGTATTGGGACACAAACTCGCACTTGGCCAAAGTATTGGGGGACACAAAAAACGACTATACCTGATTTTCACTGCATTCTCTTTGTTATGTTTACTCTGTGGACTAACGATGACCGGACTTTCTCTGTGTAAGTGCGATCTCTGTAATAAACTCATCTACAGATCAATACTGTAAAGTCAGTGTTATGAAGCAAAAAGTCAGACCCAGTAATGTTTTCACTTCAATAATAATAATCATATAGAATCTCCCCCCCCCCCCATCTTAGAAACCAAAAAGTCTGTACAAAAATAAATAAATAAGAGAAATAGGTTTAATACATCACATTTTATTATAGCAATTTCTTATTTCCATCAACAACGGCCATTTAAAAAATGCACACTTTTTTTTTTTGTTTTTTTTACAACTTTACAGATACACACTTTTTTTTTTTTTTAAACACAGGTCACGGGTACGTCCAGGTTTATGGCGTGTACAGAAATCGTACAAAGTTCTTTAAAAAGTTTAGTGTTAAGGACACGCATAAAACCACGCAAGAAACAAACCCTGAAAGCTAAGATTCGTTTAAACGCCTGTGTGTGTGTGTGTGTGTGTGTGTGTGTGTGTGTGAGAGAGTGTGTGAGAGAGAGAGATACGTCATGATTATGGTGACGTTTTCCATAAAGTAACGCCAAGCGGCACCCCGGACATTCAGACGTCTTTGAGACAAACTGCGTAGCATCGCGGCATATCGCAGAACCTGATTATCGGCTTAAAAAAATCATTACAGCGCGATACGGTGACTCCGTCCGCTACGTCCAGCTATTAACAAAAGAGTCAAGGCATGTGATCAGGATCAGACAGATAGTGTTTAAGGTTTAAAAAAAATACAAAAAAAAAAAAAGGTAAAAGATTTGCATTTCGTAAAAGGATCACGATTTAGCGTCATCAACATAAACGCAAAGAAACCGGACGCGACCCGCCACAAACACTCAGCAGATGCACTAACAGACAGATAGCAGCAAGAGAAAAAGCACGCACACACACACACACACACACACACACACACACACACACACACACACGCAGGGTTGAGAAAGGCTAAGAGCACCATTTTAAACAGACACACAAACACTGAAGCACCACATCAGCACAGAGAGAGGGAGGGAGGGAGGGAGGGAGGTCAGATCTGTTGGAGGAGCTGCCGGAGGTAGGGGGCGTTAGCGAGCTGTCTGTTCACTCGTGACAGTTTGTACAGCACGGGGCAGTCGAGAGAGACGCAGAGGAACTGACGATCAGCGCCGCCGCTACAGCTCCGACAGACCTACAGAGGGCGACAGAGGACATTTAGCTACGTACAACAGCATCGGTACCATAACCCCTCCCCCCGAAATAATGACTCGTCAGAACTATAACCTACTATTATTAGATTTATCATCATCATCATCTCTTGCATTTTTGAAGTGGTTATGAAATTAATGAACTAATTTTTCTTTTTATGTATAATTTGTAATATATGTAATATATATATATTTAATTATAACTTATTACTATTATTAAAGATCTATTACTATCCAATTTATTATTACTACAAATGTATTAACTGTAATAAATTGGATTATTAGTATTACATATTTATTTAATATTAACATTTTGTATTATCTAAATATTACTAAAATTACATTTAATTGTTCATTTTTATATGTTTTATTATGTAATTTGTTATACTGTAGATACTGTATTACTACTACATATTGTTATATATTCCATTACTATTATTAAATAATTATTATTATTACAAATATATTTTATTACGTATTTATGGTTATATATTTGATTACCAATAATAATTTATGTATTACTACTATTATTTAACAAAAATTATACATTATTAACCAACAAACGTTATATATTCTATTATCCTAACATTTTTTAAATTATTATTATTATTATTATTATTATTATTATTATTACAAACAGGTTATTGTTATATTTTATTATTACCATTAATTCATATTTATTACACATTTTGTTATTATTGCTACAAAGAAGTTATTGATATACATTTTATCATTATTACTATTAGCAAATAGTTACTATATATTTTATTATTATTACAACAAAAGTTACATTTTATTATTCTCAGCAATATTGTTATTATATTACATGTTGTTATTGCATATTTATTATTACTATACATTGGTCATTATTAAACAGAGGGGCCCCTCCCCCATACGCCATGACAACAGAAGCTCTCCAGACGTGTGATGTCATAACATGAGTGCGTGTGTGGGCTGGGACCTTGAGCAGCTGGTCCTGTTGCCGCTCCCACTCTCGGAGGTTCTGGTGCAGGGTGACGGCCACGCGCTGAGGTTCGGCCCGACAGCGCTCACACACGCCCAGCTGCGTCAGCTCGTCACACACGGGGCAGTGCAGCGTGGTGAAGTACTGAGAGATGGTGCCCTTCCTCCCCAGCTCTTCTCCCACGGCGCCCCCCGCTGGACACGACGTCTTCTGCACCTGCACACAGAGGAAAGATCTCGTCAGCACCCGGGTCCCGCAGGGGAACGTTCTTTATCCCGGGCAGCGGCCTCACCCGGGGCAGCATGTGGTACCAGCTGAACACGTCCACCCCGATCAGGTTGAAGATGCGGGCGAGGGGGGGCAGGATCTGTTTGGTGATGTAGTAGGTGGAGTTCAGACGCAGGCTGGGATCCTGCAGGACCTCCAGGGGGCGCCGAACCAGCTGGATCAGAGGGAGGCCGGGAGTGCCGTACACGATCACGTACGGAACCCGCTCCCCGACGCGCGGCTCCAACCGCCGATCGTACGCCATCATCCTCCTGGCACACAGAGGGCCATTATTTCTGGCTCATATCTAGTTCTCAATATCAACTTTATTTCTATATTATTAATACAGGATTCACTTAATTATCGGCTGCATTACAGTTTACTGAAATATGGAGCTGAATGTATACATCTTTAATTAGTGTTATTTATTTTTCTTACTCTACATACAGTAACTCCTATATACACTTTAATTTTATTATTACTATTACTACATAATTTTATTGCATATACATTTATTGTTGTTATCGCTACATATTCTCTTACATATTTTATTTTACATTAATTATTGTATTATTATTATTATTATTATTATTATTATATTTATTATTACTTCATTATTATGCACGATTTTTCCTTTTAGTGGTTATGAAAATGTATTTATTTATATTTTTATTATGCATTTTATTATTATTACTACAACTATTATTATTTATTATCATCATCATATTACATTTTTGGAAGAAATGGTTATGAGAATGTATGAACTAATTATTCCTATTTTATTTACAGTTTTTATTATACATTTTATTACTATCATTTCATATACCACTTATTAACTATTTATTATTAATTATTATCATCATTATACATTACATTTTTAGTATTGGAAATTAACGAATTATTGCATTTTTTATTTATGTATTTATTATTGATACATATTTAAATTTTATTATATGTAAATACATTAAATCAATAACATTATTTATCATTTTATTTATTGTTATAAATGTTATTAAAAGTATTATTGTATTTTATTATAAATGTATTATTATTATTATTATTATTATTATTATACATTTACACTATTATAAAACATTATTAAATTTCATTATACATTTAATTTTTAGCACTGGAAATTACTGAATGAATTCTTGTATTTTTATTTTTTACATATCTTACTAGATATTTATTATTGTTATATATTTTATTATTGCTAATAAATATCTATTTTTTTGCAAATGTATGATTCTTAAATAGTTGATTAGCATTACTTATGATTATTACTACGTACTTTTTATGGTTATACATGTTATTATTAGTATTATTATTATTGGTTCAGAGTTAAGGTGCGAGTGTACCTGGTGAGTTCCAGTGCAGGTACGCAGGCTCCGGGTCTGTAGGAGGCGCTGCCCCGGTATTCTTTAGCAAAGGTCAGGTCCTGTAGACTGGCACTGCCCTCTAGAACCTTCACACACTGTCTCTGTACGTACTGCTTCACCTGAGAGATATCCCTCGTCTCAAAAAGCAGCTTCAGAGAGCGCTCCAGGATCTACACACACACACACACACACACACACACACACACACAGTGAGGTGTAAGTGAGGATATCAGTGCCAATATGACTAAAAGGTTATTGCACAGAAACAAATTGAATACTAAATCTTAAAAGGCCAACTCTGGACCCCAGAAAAACTATCTGGGGCCAGAAGGTCAGCTCTGAACCCTAGAAGGCCGTTTCGAGACCCTAGAAGGTTGACTCTGGATGCCAAAAAGGCCCGTATGGACCCCAAAAGGTTGAGTCTTCCCCTAGAAGGCTGAATCTAGACGGTTTGGACCCTAGAAGGTCGGCTATGGAGCCTAGAAGGCCTGTTTGGACCCCAAAACAAACGTCGACTTCAGAACCTAGAATGCTGGATTGGACCCCAAAAGGTCAACTCTGCCCCTAGAAGGCCGACTCCAGACTGTTTGGACCCTGGTAGGCCGGCTCTGGAGCACAGAAGGTCTGTTTGGACTTCAGAAGGCGACCTCTGGACACAAAAAGGTCGACTCTAGACGGATTGGATCTTAGAGGGTCGGCTCAAAACCATAGAAGGCTGGCTCTGAACCCAGAAGGTCGGCTCTGGACCACAAAGAGATAAATTAGTGCTAAATTTGTTTTCAGCCTCTGCGACCCCACTCCTGTTCTTGTTGCGGCTGATTATTAAACACCCGGTTACCTTGGCAACAGCGGGACAGCCATCACGCCGCACCGTCTCGATGCCTTTAGCGTCGAACACCGGATCCTTCTGATCCAGAGACTCGTACATGTAACCGACGTAACGCTTCTTAGTCTGTAACACACACGGGAGGTACACCTGCGCGCACACACACACAGACACACACAGACACGCTAATGTTATTACCAATACTGTTATTATTACTGTTGTTTTTGTTATTATTCTAATCAGCACCTTCTCGAATTTGAGTTTGATGGGTTTGGGGTTGGTTGCCGTCACGGCTTCGGCGATTTCGGCGCCGATTTTAAAGGCCTGCTCTTTAGTCGCTCCCTTCAACAGCACAAACATACTGCGAAACAAACAGGGGGAGAGAGGGGGGGTGGTTATGTATCACATCTCTGTTCTTCGTACCTTTCTAGGCACGAGGCGTGTCCTCACCTGTCCGTGTCCCCGTACACCACTCGCGCCCCCCATTTCTTAGTCTCATTCACCAGTTTGATGGCTCTCTCCAGCGTCTCTCGCGCCTTGTGCACGATGCTGTCGCCGAGCTACATAAAACAAACAAACAAACAAACAAGTTCTATCATTACATCAACACGAACAATTCTCGTTGTGGCCACAGGGTGGCAGTGTGGACCGTGCGTCCGAGTGACGGGTGAAGTGTTTGACATGCGTGCTCACCTCGACGCAGGCCATGCGCCCGGAGAAGTTGGCAGAGGTGTAGCCGAAGGTGACGTTGGCGATGAGCTTGAGGCCGAGCTGGCGCGCGTCCAGCAGCCGCGTCAGACCTTCATCCCCGCGATACGTCTTCATCACCGCCTTCACCATGAAGCGTGTGTGCAGGATCTCCTCCAACATGCGCGGGAGCAGACCCTTACGCACCGACGCCTGCGCGAACACACACACACACACACACACACACACACACACACACACACACACACTTCAGCTTTTAGCGTGCATCAGCACAGAAACTGATCAGTACTGAAAGATCGGAGGTCTGATTTACGTTAACGTAGGCGACTCCGTTAGGGGAAATGTTGATGTCGTTCCGGAGCTGATAGAGGAGATCAGGAGGAACACGGAGAGACGAGCAGCCGAACCGAAACTCATCCGACCTGAGAGAGAGATAATTACCTGTAACATCATTTTACTTTATTTACTGTGCCTGCATTTCTCCTTTTAGTTCATTATTTTTAAATCAATTTCTTCTCTCCAAGTCTTTCTGAACATACATGTTGTTTATGTTTCATTAATTATACACACCGTGGCAACCTTGTACCATAGCAGTCATGCCAATGAAGCAAAATAAATTAAATGAAAGAGAGAGAGAGAGAGAGAGAGAGAGAGAGACCAACAGTTTGGTCCCTAGAAGGTCAGATCTGCCCCTAAAAGGCTGGTTTCGACCGACTCAGGACCTGAACCCTAGAAGGCAGGTTTGAACACCGGAAAGTTGATTCAGACAGCAGAAGTTCGTCTCTGGACCCTAAAATGCACAGGAACCTAGAAGGTCAGTTTGGACCCCAGATGGCCTGCTCGAGGCTCTACAAAGCTAATCTGGACCCTAGAAAGCCAATTTGGATCCCAGAAGGCAGACCTGCTGAGGTTTTCTGTACAGTATTAGCCTGTTTGTGATTAATAACGTTATGCCAGTAGCTTAGCTGCTCTCACGTTCCGAGGCTGTGGGTGTGCCCCAGGCAGGTGGAGTAGCAGTAGTTGTAGGCGATGATGACAGACGGGTAAAGAGACTGGAAGTCCAGCACCAGCACCGAGTTACTGTAGAACCGCGACTCGGGCTCCATCACCAGAGGGATGCACTGCGGTGCCCTCTGCTGGGCACGCTGAGACGTGCTGGCGCTCACCGCAATGTAGTTCAGCGGCTTAGCGATGCGCAGCATCATCGACTCCACCCGGTACTGACAGAGTGTGAGAGAGAAAGATTACAGGCTGTGTCCCAAACCACAATCCATCTTAATAACAAAGAGCATAGTAACAGGCATCACCACAGGTCACCATGGTTACCGCAGGAGGTACACTAACAATGTGCCCAGTGATTTGGGACACAGCCACGAACAAACTCCAGATTTATTAACTTCAGGGTTATTATAAACATTGTATGTTGTTTTCTGTTTGTTGTGTATTAAAATGGCGTGTGTGTGTGTGTGTGTGTGTGTGCGCGCGTGTGTTGCTGTACCTGTGACCCCCGCGTGAGAACATGGTAGAACTGAATCCCAAACACACGAGCAAACTCGCTGGTTCGACCCACAACGTCCCTCTGCTGCAGGAGCTGCATCACACCACACACTCGGCTCACGTAGTGGTCCACCATCTTCCACCTCACACACACACACACACACACACACACACACACACACATAAAACATTTAACTTAATAAAAAAAGTAAACACTCACCTGTACAGATGTGTGTTGTAAGTGTACGTGCTTACCTGTAGAGGTGTATGTATTTACCTGAACGGTGTGGGTTATATTTGCATGCTTACCTGTACAGATGTATGCTACACACGCATGCACTTATCTGTAGAGGTATGTGCTTTCCTGTACAGGTGTGTTCTATACGTGTGCGCGCGCTTACCTGTACAGGTGTGTGTTGTGGTCGAACCAGTCAGAGAGAGTGCGGTGTGTGTAGAGGGGGAAGCGCTGGTGCAGAAGGTGGAATGCCACATTCTCAAAGGTGTAGTTATTCAGCGCCGCCTGCACGCACGCACACACACACACGCACGCACGCACACACACGCACGCACGCACACACACGCACGCACGCACGCACGCACACACACGCACTTAGCAATAATACCCAACTCCATAAATAACAAATAAAACTACTGATTGTATTTTACCTCCGTCTTCATGACTCTCCACAGGTTGATGGTGATTCGTCCCACGATGTGGATCTCGCTCATGACCTCAGTGCCGTACTCATCTTTATCTTCAGCGAAGCGGTTCTCCTTCGCATCACCTGCAGTGGGAAACTGCATTACCCACAAACCCCTGCAGCAAGCTCTAGTTATTAACACTACAGTCCTAACAGTGGAGTCCGTGCCCTTACATAAAGATGTGTGTGTGTGTGTTTTCTCTAACAGGTGTATCTTCACTTTACCTGGCACTCGGGATATTTGCTGGCACAGGTCGATGCCCAGTGCAGATGCCCGCTGTAACAGGTAACCCCAGGAGTGCTTCTGCACCTCATAACCTACCAGGATGTCAGGATCGTACCTGTGCAACACCCCAAATGTTAAACATGATACGATTTCAAACAACTGTGCATGGAAAGAAAAAAAAGCACTCTCTTACTTCCTCATCATCTCGCAGGCCGCCTCACACAGCTGCTTCTCGTCAGCAGCATACCTGACCTGCAGGTCTGCGACGCCCGATCTCACCAGCAGGGGCGCCTTGCTCCTCAAGCCTAAAGCAAACGGCGCAGGTGAGGAAACCTGAGCAGAGCTAAGCACTGAGGTTCTGGATTTAAAACGAAATTCCTTTGTTTATAAAACCTCAAGGTTAATTGATGGAGTCCCGCTGAAGTACTACATTACCCACAATTTCTAAAACGAAACCCACCAGAGATGTCCCAGCAGTCAGCTGGCCAGCGAATAAAACCAACAGACAAACAACGGCATAACCCTGACTGACGTGTTCTTTACAGAAAAACTAATTCACAAACACAGTGCATTATGGGATATGAAGTTCTTTCCCTTGCAAGACCGAAAACAGATTGTTTTGAAGATTTGCCTTAAACCTTCTAAGAGGAAAATTAACCGATAAAAATCCAAAAGGTACACATTGGCATGAGCCCTGGTAATTCAATGAGACATAAAAAAAATAAAAACAAGCACACATAAATAATCGATCCGGTGCTCACCTTGCGTAGCAGCGTGACGGTCCTTATCGATAACGATGGCGCCGCTGATCTGCTTTTTCTCCGAATCAGGCAGCACGCCATCCGAGCTGAGGCAGTAAAACAAGGCACAGATGGGGTCGAACTCGGGGTCGGGTTCCAAGTCACGCCGGGTGCGAGCATGCAGCTCCATGCTCATGACCGTCAGATGCTGCACCTGTGGAAGATTTGAGATGAAACACCAAAATGACGACACGGCACGTTTTGTTAAATCCGCCCGCGTTACAAGCACTAACCCCTCACCTCGTGCAGCGCTTTGGCGTCCTGCAGGTTCTGCATGCCCACTTTAAAGCCGTACGAGTTGCAGAGGGACGGTCCCTCGATTTGGGATCCGTCTCTTTTGGGAACGTTCACGCCAGCGAACTGGTTCTGCAGGGGCAAAACGGGGCGGTTAATGTTCAGGGCACTGACGGGGGGAATAATACAAGCTAGACGGCTGTGTTTCGGCACACCTTCATTTGCGTTGTGAGCAGAACTCTGCGTAAGGCGCTCGTACCGCTGTTCCGCCTCCGCTGGAGTCTCCGGGACTTCGGTTCCACATCTGCCAAGGTCAACATGTTTTTGAATCTCAAACACAGACTTATACAATTCAGACACCAAATTGCCAACTTGGGTCTCTATGGTACTGGGCTAGCATATTTGCCTGCCACACCAACACTACCCTTAAGTGCCTGCAGGTGGCACGGCGGTCTAATACACTAACCTAACCCTACCACCACAAAGTTCAGTGCTCCTACAACCCTAAACACACCAACGATACCCCGTCAGCGCCAAGTGACTACCTTCAGATCCAGGCGAACTTTCTTCCAGCACGGTGTCACCTCTGTTTCTGATCTTGTTTTGGATGGGGGTGCTGTGGAGAAGGCAGGGGGGGCTCAAACTGTCCTCATTCTGGACTTTGACGGGAAATGGCGACGGACTGAGGAACTGTTTCGGCTTGACGCCGCACGGTGAGAGAGGACTGCTGGATCCGATTATCCTGTCTGGATCTGCGTGATCAGGTCTCTTAACTGACGCTTTCTGCCACGTGGGCAGGCCAGACGGGTTCGGAGACGGACTCTGCATTAGCGATTCCCCGCCAGACGGGGCCGAAGACGGACTCTGCGTTAGGGGGTCATCTACGTATCGTCTTCGGTTTTCTGGATCCTCGACACATTTTACACCCTGCGGGCTGCAGATTTGGAGCGGCGACGCACAGGGAGGCCCCTCGTTCTCAGGCGGTTCCACCTTCTGATTTCCGTCTCGCTCCAACTCATTTTGCACCTCACGTCTTTTTTGGCGTTCCTTCCGGAGGCACTCGAACTGCCTCTTTGCTTGGAGCCAAAGTTGCACTCGCTCTCGGCTTGGCGCACTCTTGCAGGGCAGCAGCACCACCTTCTGGTCACTCCCAGGAGAAGGACTACGCTCCCGTACATCTCGGGGAACGCTTGAGCGCCCGGCATTACCGCTAGGCGAGGATCCGGCGCGCGTCATGGCCGAGAACGCTGTTTTCCAAAACTGAAGACCTTCCTGAGATAAACCGCCGACGAACTCCGCCAGATCGTCAGCTAGCCTCGATTCCACGACCAGTTTGCGCCCGCCGATCTCTCTGCGAAGAAAAAAAACGTTTCATTGGCATGTCAACATTCATTAGGCATTCACGCCGAATCCTGATGAGCGTCCAGTACTCACCTCGGTTTGAGAGGTACATCCGCGGGGTCGCTGCAAAAAGGCTCTTTGTAGGTGGCCTCCGATAGGTCCAAGTCCAGCAGGGTGGACAGGATCTCCTCCCGATTGGGTGGGGACATCAGAGGTTTGAGGATGTGCGCTCCTCCGCTCTTCTGCGCCTGACCCCCGTTCCTGACCTGCGACAGAGAGCTGATGGATCGCGGCGAACTGCTCGGCGTCGTCGACGCAAACACCTCGCTCCCGTCCAGCAGGTCCCCCGTCGGGGACACCCCATTATCAGCAAACGAAACAGATGTAAGGGGTAAGAACGGGTCCTGTCCCAGCAAGAGGTCGCTTTTTTCGCAGTGAAAATCCTGGAAGTGGCTCTTGTGCATTTTCGCCAAAGAAACCCCCCAATCTTTGTTCTTCAGGATCTTCTCCGAGTCCAGCAGGGACAGGGGAATCTCGTTCGGAAACCCTTCTCCGTTTCCGCCCGAGGACTTTTCAAAGAGTTCGGGACTAACTGGCCTGGATTTCTGCCACACGGACTCGTGAGTGCCCTTATCCAGGATGCCTTCCACCTCCAGGGGGGATACGGGCTCCTGTTTGACGTCGCTGAGGAACTTTTGGGGCAAACTTTTGTCGGCCAAGACGAACTGGCTTCCTGAGTACAGACTAGAGAAATCGGCCTGGCCGACAGCATTGATGTCGAAGCTGTAATTGTGAGGAACCTCCGGAGACAAGCTATCCTCGAGAGAGTAGGAACTGTCAAAACCGGGATCGGACAAAAACACGGGACTTTCGTCGGAAGGAGGAGGCTCGGGTTTAATGCAATCGCCTGGTTTGCCCTTCTTTCCTTTCCTGCTTCTTGGCCTCGGCTCTTTCGACATCTGTGATTTTTGGATTCGGGGCTTCCTTGGCGTTGCCGAAGGCGCCCGTTTAGGTTTGGCAGGAACAGCGGGAGCTTGCTGCACAAGGGCATCCCTTCCAAGAGGGCAATGTCCCTCTTTTAGCTGTCTTTTCTGGAGAAGCGCCTTCAAGACAGCAAGCCCTGATGGCATCTCCGGAAGAGACTTGGTCTCCCCGTTCTTTGGCCCTGAATGATCTTTCTGAGATGCTACGACCCCAGAGGTTTCTACCATTTCTTTCTTTTTGGGCGGGTGCCTCTTGGGCTTCTGCATCGGTTTAGTCATTTCTCTCACACCCTCAGTTCTGTCCTGGCTTACGCCATGCGACCCTGAGCCGGCACATCTCGGTTTAACGACCACGCCGGGTAACGGAGTGGAGTCTCCGCCTGATTTTCCACTGCTAAGCGGGTCAGGGGGAGCAAGGACCTTGAATTCCGATTCGGGTTCCCCTGAATTTTGTTCCGGGTGCTGGTAGGGGGTCAAATCATCAGATGAGGTTTGCATGGGTAGGGGATCATTGGACGGATACAAGGACTGGGAATCAATCGGCACCGACTGGTTGTTTTTGCGTGATTTCCTGCTTTTCTTGCGGCCATCGGCAGTTTTTCCAACATCTGTAGCTTTCTGTGGTTTCCTTGAAGGTCTGCGACTATTTTTGGTTTTCTGATTCCCCTTACTAGGTTTCGCAGACGCCTTTCTTAGTCTGAAAGCCCCGCTATTTCCACAGTGTGACCCGAGACACGGGTCGCTTCGAGGGTTTATCAGGTGGTCTTTAGAGTCTTCGTCTAACAGGGGGTCCGTGGGAGACCAGCATCGAGGCGGGGTCGAATCTGTAGGACTGGGCGCTCGGTCGGAGAGGTAACCCAGGCCCACCATGACGTCGGAGAAGTCCTGGGAAAAGTCGTCCGCGAGGTCGTCGTAGCAGGGTGACGGCGCGGGCAACTTCGGCAAATCGGATGCCTTTCTGGTCCTTCTGATCTTGCCGTCCGATCTCGCCAGGTGGCCGGACTTCCCCGGCTGCGGCGTGACCTTGAGCTTGCGCTTGGCCTGCTTCTTCGCTTTCAGTTCGAGCAGGGGGAACCGAATCGCCGTCGACTCTGGGACTTTTGGCCAGAAGTCTTTCAAAGGGGCGAGCTTCTCGAGCTGCTCCAGCTTCTGCGGCGTCAGGACCACCTGCGGCTCGTCCGCCCGCACCTTCGCCATTTTGACCAGCATATTCTTCTGGCCCTTGAATCGGTTGATGATGATGTACTTGATGATGATCGGCGGCTCTTTTTTAGACAGCTTCCTCTTTTTGTCTCGGCCCACGAAGGACTGCTTGAAGGAATGCGAACTCAGGTAATCGCCGTCCTCGCTGTCATAACTCATAATTTTGCGCTTCGTTCGCAGTGTGTACTTGCTTCCCGGCAAACTGGACACCTTGGTGCAGGCGATCGGCTCGGTCATATTTACGATATCGTCGTCTGTGGAACCCTCGGCAGGATCCGGCGTGGACTTTTCCGGCTCTGATATTTCCATCTTGACCTTCTCGTCCGTTTCCTCGCTCTGCACGCTTTGTACGTCCGGGGTAACGCCTGCGACGTCATCACTTTTGGGGATTTGGACGCTAGGCTTCGGACTCCCCCTCTTCTTGCTCAGCTTCAGCCTCGACCATCTTTGCTCTGGCTGATCCGAGCCGTCGACAGTCTTGCCCCCGACCTGCTTCTTCACTGGCCTAGAGAGGCAGTTTGACAGAATAACGCTGGGGAAGAATTTGTAGTGCGCCTCCTGCTGGGCCACTATTTTGCGCTCCGTTTTGTTCTCCTGGTAGTCCTCGTATCTGATCTTAAGCTCGCCCACTTCTCCCTCGTCCCCATCCTGCACCGTCTCACCCTCGTGCGATACCAGGGGCTCAACCTCTTTCTCGGAACTCTTCACTATAAACTTACTCGGGCCCAGCTCGGCTTTATTAGGGAAGTTCTTAAGATCAGAGAGGCAGACCGAAAAACTTCTGGGGTTCTGCAGGATGGAAAGAGGATCATCCTGTTTGACGCTCTTGTGCTTTTTATGGCTTTGAGGCACTTTCAAATCCGGATCCGACCTATTGGGGGCATTCTCGTTGGGATAAATCGGGTGCCCGCCCCCTTTTTCAGCGCCAACCTGAGGCACGTTTGACGGGATCGGGTGCTTGACTGGCAGGATGTACGGGATCTCTTTATTCACTCTGAGCCCGGTTAAAGGTTCGACGGCTTGTTGGCTAGACGGGAAAATCTTCTCCACAGATTCTTCGGCACACTGAAGGATTTTGGCCGACGACGCAGGAGGAACCGTTTCAGACTGGAAGTGGTTCCTCCTGGCCAGGATCTTCTCGTTGGCCGCAAGAGACGAGTGAGTTCGGGATCCTTTATCGGTTAACGACGAATCTGCGAATGCAAACGAATCGAGATTATGAAACGCAGCAACACACGACGATTTAGGATTTAGCACCGCCACGTACCGCTGTTCTCATCCGCGGCGCCATCTAGCTGAGGGATGGACAGGTCGGCAAAAAGGCTGTTGCTCCCGCTCCAGTCCATCTCTTCTTCAGACGACTCGTGGGGTTCCTCGCTGGAGCTTTCGTTCGGCTCCTTCGTTAAAAGTCTGTGAAACGCAAGATATTTAAACCAAAACAAAAGAACCCCTGGTCCACGATGTGCCAAAGCCAAGCCTCCATCCCCGAGCAGGCCCTAAACCTAGGAACTGACCTTCCCTCGGTCTCCCCCGTCCCTTCCCCAGCGGGTTCAGTTTCGAGCACAGATAGGGATAAGGGTTGGGAAGGACCATAAGGGCCCAGCGCCAGGGTCTAGACCCCGGCTGTAAATGCTCCTAAGGCTCTCTCGGGGATTGAGGTTGTGCCTTTAGCGTGCCAGGGTTGCCTAAAACCCCAAAAATCAACTGCCTAAAACCTGCCTGGTCGAAGGTCCTGGAATGTCGCTATCCCATCTCTGTGACATCATCACGCTCAGCTCCGCCTCCTCTCTCTCCAGCTCGGGCACGGCCTCTTCTTCGTCACTGTTATAGGGACAGTTCGGACTCGCCGAGAGACGCTGACTGACCGGGCCGTCCTTTCCAAACCCGTCGTCTGCGAGCCCCTGCAGAAGGTCCACCATCGCCCGATCCTGACTGTCGTCTACGAGCCAGAAAATCGGCGTTACCGAGCGCACTGCCGATTTCTGTTGAACTCTTAGAAAAGATTTGCGTACCGAGGAGGAAGGACTTGTTGGATCTCTGAGACGGCGGCAGGAACGTCTGGCTGCTCTCCAGCAAGCTCAGGATGGCCTCTTCGTCCACGACAGCCACCTCGGGGTCTCGACCTGCAGGCTTCTTACAGTCTGGGAGACGAAGGCTTATGTTAAAACATGACTCTTCTTCATAAACGCAAATTACGATGTCAGAGTCCAGGCCCTTCCTGTCTTACCTAGGGGCGTGCCTTTGTGCACCTCCACCTGGCTGGCAGGAACCAGATCGTCAGGCGTCAGCACATCCGTGTGAAGAGAGAGGTCAGGGAATTCATCTTCGTCATCATCATCATCATCATCCTCAGCCAGCGTGTCGCTTTGTGTGCTGGTGAGAGAAATTAAGCATTTTAGTTTCATCACAGGTCTGTAATAACAAAGAAATCACATCTAACTGATCAAAGACCACACTACCCACAATTCCTAAAACAAAACCCACCAATCACCACTGGATCCATGAACCACGTGATCTCTGTTGGTCAGAGTACAAACAGTTTTCAACGCCACGTGCTTCCGGAAGCTTCTCTTACTAATTGGTTAGTTAGATATGGAGTTGAAGGATTTGTTGTTGGAATTGTGGGTAGTGTAGGCCTTATCAGGACTTCACACACAAACGTACTGCGACAGAAACCTACACATGGCCAAAAGTACTGGGACATGCACCAGAAAATAGTCAAGTCAGATTTATTTATATAGCGCTTTTTACAATGGAGCATTGTCTCAAAGCAGCTTTACAAGTTTAGATTATCTCCTAATAACTATGTCCCAATCCCAAATTGAGCAAGGCCTAGGGCGACAGTGGCAAGGAAAAACTCCCTAGTTCTAGGAAGAAAAACCTTGGGAGGACCAAGACTCAAAAAGAGGACCCAACCTCCTTGGCGAGGCGTATAGATGATAAATCTAAGGAGCGAACTAAAGTCATGGTGTCAAAGTTCGAATAGAATGTGAAGTATGCACATCGGCATTAAGTGGCCCGGGGTATGATGATAAATCTAAGAGCGAAACTAAAGTCATGGAGTCATGGTCGAATAAAAAGTGAATTATGCACAGTGGAGGCTCCAGCGGATGAACATCATGTGTGGGGCAGGAACTGGTACCGGAACACAGCTCGGAGAGAAAACAGAAAATGTAATTAGTTATTGATTAAGAGCACAGTGTCTATTAACAATCACTGATGCCATGTGTAGCATGAGACCCTGGCAGCATTAGCTATAGCAGCATAGCTAGAAAGAGGAGAACTGGTAGGTAACACAGCCAAGAGGGATCACATGAGACATTGGCAACCCCACGGGAGACAGAAGACAGCAACCCAACGTCTCTGATCACCATAAGACTCTTTGACTCTGAACCCCCAGCTCTTCCCTTAGTCTAAGGCAAGGATGCATGAGTCAAGATCAAGAGGTCCGAAGCCCAGTTCAGCCAGACCACCCAACCGACACTCCTGGCTAACGGACAAGGCAGGCAGGCCAGACATGACTCCAGACTCCGGCCCCAGTGACCCAAGCCATGCATCCCGGTCTAAATCTAGTCAAAAGCCTGTGCAAATAAGTATGTCTTTAGCCTAGACTTAAAATTTTGGAGAGTGTCTGAGTCTCGAACGAAAGTGGGAAGTTTATTCCATAGTTGGGGGCGCCATGTATGAGAAAGCCTTTCCCCCAGATGTGACTTTTTTAATTCTAGGAACTAAAAGAAGTCCTGTACCCTGTGAACAAAGTAGAGGAGTTGGATTGTAAAACTCTAAGATTTCACTTAGATAATGTGGGGCCAGGCCATGTAGAGCTTTATAAGTTATAAGAAGTATTTTGTAATCAATGCGGAATTTGACTGGTAACCAGCGCAGTGATGATAGAACAGGAGTGATGTGATCAAATTTTCTAGTTCGATTTAGCACTCGGGCGGGTGCATTCTGAACTAACTGAAGTTTATTTATAGATTTGCTAGAGGATTCAGCAAGTAAGGCGTTACAGTAATCCAACCTTGAGTTTATAAACACATGAACAAGTTTCTCTGCATGATTAAAAGAGAGGATATTTCTAAGTTTTGGGATATTACGTAATTGAAAGAAACCAATTCGAGTGATGCTGTCAATGTGCACATCAAACGAGATATCTGAATCAAATGTGACCCCTAAGTTTTTTACAGACGGACTGGGCAATACTGGACAGCCATCTAGATTTAGGATAGATGTAGCCAACCTGTCTCCCACAGCCTTGGGTCCCAATAATAGAACCTCAGTTTTATCTGAGTTAAGTAAGAGAAAATTAAATAACATCCAATCTTTTATTTCCTTTACACAGTCCTCGATTTTGTTGATTGTAAGGCTGTCATTAGGTTTGGCTGATATGTACAGCTGTGTATCATCTGCATAGCAATGGAAACTAATGCCATGTTTATGAATAACTGAGCCTAGCGGCAGCATGTACAGAGAGAATAAAAGCGGGCCAAGCACTGACCCCTGAGGCACGCCATACTTCACTTTGAGAGCTTAGACCTTAGATTATTTATATGAACTGGTACCGGTCAGTTAAGTAGGATTTAAACCAAGAAAGTGCTGATCCCTTAATACCTACAGTATTTTCTAGTCTATTTAGTAAAACATCATGATCTATAGTGTCAAATGCTGCACTTAAATCTAACAGAACAAGAAATTAAAAACATCCCTTATCTGAGGACATTAACAAGTCATTTAGTACCCTAATTAATGCTGTTTCAGTACTATGATGCCAGACTGAAATGTTTCATAAATTTCCTTCCTTTGGAGGTAACTGCAGAGCTGCTAATAGACGGCTTTTTCTAAGATCTTTTACAGAAATGGTAGATTTGAAATTGGTCTAGAATTAGATATCACACAAGGGTCAGGATTGGCTTTTTTTAATCAGTGGTTTGATAACGGCACACTTAAAGGATTTGGGCACATAACCAAAGGTAAGGGATGAATTTAAAATAACTAACACTGGCTCTATAACACTGGGTAATACTTGTTTGAGTGAACGTGTAGGAATTGGATCTAATAAACATGTTGATGACTTAGACGAGCTGATCAGTGCGGATAGTTCAGTATTAGTAATTGGGGTAAAAGATTATTAAACTGATGTCTTCACTAGTGCTGCATCTGGAAGGTGGCTGAATAGTTTGGTGATGTGATGAGCATTGAGTTTTATGCCTAATGTTTTCTATCTTATTATTAAAGAAAGTCATGAAATCATTACTGTTAAAATTACACAGAACGTGAGAATCACTTTCTGTGGTTTTTTTTGGTAATTTGGAGACTGTATTAAAGAGAAATCTTGGATTATTCTTATTTTTCTCTATGATTTAAGAGGTGTATGCAGCCTTAGCTTTAGTGAGGGCATGCTTATACTCTGCCATGCTGTCCCTCCAAGCAACCTCCAATTTACTATGTCTCCACTTGCGCTCTAGATGCCGTGTTATTTGCTTTAAGGTACGGGTGTGGTCATTATACTATGGTGCTAGCCTTTTTTCCCTAATGCGTTTCACCCTAGCAGGAGCAATCGTGTCCAGGGTTGAGCGAAGCACACATTCTAATTGGTCATTTGCACACTCAAGGTGATTTCTCTCCTTAGGTGTATTAAATTTCAAGTCTGGTAGGTTTTTAATAAACGCAGCTGGAGTAGCAGATGTGATAGTGCGCTTGGTGTGATAACGAGGCAGAAGGATTTTATTTATTACAGATAGCTCAAATACTAAAAGATAGTGATCTGAAATCGAATCACTTTGCAGGAAAACATCAAGGTTATCTATATTGATACCAAATGTTAATATTAGATCTAAAGTATGATTACAGCGGTGGGTTGGTCCCATCACATTCTGAGTGATACCCATGGATTCTAAGATGGATTCGAAAGCAATTCTAAGTGGATCCTGTTCATTGTCAAAGTGAATATTGAACTCACTTACAATTAAAGCCTTATCTGTTGACAGTATTAAGCAAGAAAGAAATTTAGCAAATTCCTAAAAAGATTCTGAATAGGGACCAGGAGGACGGTAAATAGTGATAAGCTGAAAAAAAATGTGGTTTTGACTTCCATAATGATGGATCAGTCACATTAAGAATCAGTATTTCATTAGCCCTGTAATGGGATTTAGTTGTAACACCTAGCTCTTTGTCAAAAATTGTGGCTATGCCTCCCCCGACCATTAGGACGAGGGCGATTAGCATGACTGCATCCAGGAGGTGAGGCTTCATTTAAGGCTAAATATTCATCAGGTCTAATCCAAGTCTCAGTGAGACAGAGAGCATGTAAACGTTTATCAGTGATTATTTCATTTAAAATCACTGCTTTGTTTGTAAGTGATCTAACGTTAAGTAATCCTAGCTTTAGTCTAATGTTGTTATTTCTTTGGGAGCTATTTGTGCTATCTGGGAAGCTATCTCTTTATACTAATGAGGTTATTAAAACAGACCTTTTGAGAGCGTTTACGTTTAGGGCAGATGCGGGTAACAGACACAGTTTCAATAATGTGGGTTCTGGGTGACGGTATATGGCTACCAGCAGACAGTTGGTTAAGCCGGTTTGTCTGCTGCCTGACCCCTGCTCTGGATAGTCAGCCCCTAACCAATCGGGCCATAAGACTATGGGCAATGTTGCAGGAGATGAGAGCGGCACCCTTCCGAGTGGGATGGACACCGTCCCATCCTAAAAGGCCAGGCTTACCCTCAAAGGCTGTCCAGTTGTCTATAAAGCCCACGTTGTTTTCAGAGCACCACTTGGACAGCCAGCAGTTCAGCGACCATAACCTGCTGTAGGCTTGGTCACCTCGCCGCATTGGGATGGGGCCAGAGCACACTACTGCATCGGACATCGCCTTCACCACTCTAACCACCTCTACAAAATTAGCCTTAGTAACCTCTGACTGACGAAGGCGTATATCATTAGCCCCTACACGAATAACTATCGTAGAGAATCTACGGCTCTCGAGTTCACTAAGAATCGTTACAATGTCCGGCACTCTAGCTCCGTGGATACATGTAACTCTAGCTGCTGGTGTCCCTAAAGGGGTAGCTACTTTCACGTGTCGTAAAATAGAGTCACCTATGACCAGAGCTCTTTCAACAGGCTGCTCAGTGGGTGCATCACTGAGGAGGGCAAACCTGTTGGACTCGTGAACAGGTAAAGAGTGGTGCTCTTGTGGACTAGCCTTATGACTACATCGCTGAACCGTCACCCACTTGTCCTGCTGCGAGGGCTCTGCCGAGATGGGGGCTCTAACTTCACCTTTGGCATCCAGATCTGCTTAGCTAGGAGCTGAGCAGCCTTCTCTAATGTCTGATGCGCGCCTCTAAAACTACAATCTAGTACTTTGGGACACAATCTGGCACATGGCCCCAAAGTATTGAGATACAACCCCGGATGTGGCCAAAAGTATTGGGACACAAAAACGTGGCCAAAAGGACTGGGACACAAAACCACATTCTTTCCGTCACATTTCAAGCACTGCTGTAGTTAATTCATGAAATGCAGATCTAAACTTTTATTATAATTTTCTCAGCTGCTATACATGGTGATATCAAATTAAATCCGCAGTTAGGTCATATCAGCAGACTCCACCCACCTTTTTAACTTATTAATGTAATTATTAACCAAATAATAAAAGCTCTGTTGCCATGAAAGTAAGTAATTACATTATCAGTCACAGCAATGCCTTCTGGGATTTTGTGGTACATAATATAAACTGCTGCCTACAGGGAACAGGAAGAGAGGATTAAAATACGCGTCCTGATTAAATCAGCCCTATTACAGATCAAAAGCCGGCCGGGGGGACTGTGGGCGTGGCCACGTTTGTGTTAATTAATCTGCACATCAATGAGAGTGGTGTGTGTGTGGATACTCACACATCGAAGTGGGTCCCTCCCCTCAGCTTGTCCTTCAGCCTCTTCATGAAAATGCGCTTCACTCTCTGCCGTCTCTCAACGCACGGGACGATCTAACACACACACACACACACACACACACACACACACACACACACCACACACACACACAACACGATTTGCTCCTCCTTCTTGCTCTCAGCCAATCAGAGCTCTCAGAATGGACTATGGGGCAGGGTTTGTGTTTCTCACCCTGGGATTGAGGAGTCTCTATCTGTGAGCTTTCATTCCTCTCTCCTCCTCCTCTGCTTCTCATCCTCCCAAATCGCCTGGAGTCCGGGGTTCCTGCCGATCTGATCTGCGCACGCACACACGGCACACACACACACACACACACACACAGCTGTTTAATTTACTGCATCTTTTATCTCTATTTAAACAAGTAAACAATAATGACGAGGATGATCCTCCCCCTCCCTCAGCTCTTACTCTCAATCTCCAGTCGGTTCAGGATGTCTGCTGCTACGGCATCAGCCTCCAGCTCACACACGCTCACCCTCCCCGCATCCTCCACCACCATGGAGCTATAAACACACAAACACACACAATTAATAATCCACAACACGTATGATAAAATAAATATAAAACATCAGAGACAACATCAAGCACGTCATTATAGTTATTTTGGCACTGTCCTGACTTGGACCCTGTGCTGCCCTGGCCTCCCGTGACCGTGGATTCTCACCTGGGTAAGTTTTTCTCGTCCCACCGAGTGAAGGTCCCTCCTAACACACTCTCACTGAGTCTGGAGCTCTTCAGCAAACCGCTGTCATCCATCTGATCCTTACACCGCTCAGCTCCATCTAACACACACACACACTAATGTTGATGGTTCGCATAAGGCGGAACTCAGCTTGGAAGTGTGCAAGTGCAGCGCCCGAATAAAACAGAGATGAACAAGTGGTATTAAAGCTTCCACGCAACTCAGAAAGAGAGGAGAATTACATTAAGATAATATTAAACACGGTCGATTTAATCAAAACCTAAAATCAAGACGAGAAAAAGCCTGATTGAGACAGAGATGCTGAGGCAGCGTACAGCAGAGCAGGGGGAGGGGCCGAGAATCAGAGCTAACCACGCCCTCCGGACCGGACTGATGACTGATGGATAAATCTCTCTGAGGGTTAGAGCTGTTAAAGGTGACGTTACTGATACAGAGAGCCATAACAAACCCACAACCAGAACCAAAGCAACGCAACACCACCACTGGGAGTGTGTGTGTGTGTGTGTGTGTGTGTGTGTTACCTGGTGGGTGTATCCTGAAGCGTACAGCAGACAGGTGGATGAGGTTCATGCCGTACAGGTTGTAGTCGATGAAGAACTGCAGGAGGAAGGGGATGTGCGCCTCATGGGGCTGAAAACACTTATTCATCACAGCGCCCCCTTGCAGCAGCTCACACACCCTGCACGCACATAAATACACACACACTTTATATTGTTATCTTCCTCCTTTGTCTCTGATAGTCCATTTAAAGCCCCCAAATGGACTAATGTAGAGAGGGAGGGAGGGAGGGAGGGAGGGAGGGAGAGAGAGACACAGACACAGACACAGACACACACACACACACACACACACACACACACACACACACACACACACACACACACACACCTCTTAACCATCTGAGGGTTGTAGAGGTAAATCTTCATGAAGGCTTTCTCCTGAGCGTGGAATCCATAGAACGGCCTGAAACAGAGAGAGGGAGAGAGATGTCAGCTTTGTGTGTGTGTGTGTGTGTGTGTGTGTGTGTCTGTACCCGTGTGTATTGTGTGTGTGTGCGCATGTGTGTGTATATACCCGTGTGTGTGTGTGTGTACATACATGCCAGATACGAGTGTGATCTTGAAGACGTGCTGTGTGGACGAGGACGGGTTCCCCATGGTGACGTTGATGGCCCGGTCGATGCTGAAGGCCACCTGGCGCAGGTAACGATCCTGCTGCTGCCCGAACCCGTCGTAGGGCACGTAGATGTAGGGGAACACGCCGTGCAGGTGCAGACACGTCTTCTGCCCTACATGCACGCACGTACACACACACACACACACACACACACACACACACACGTTAGCTGTACTGACCGATGGCTTTGTCTCAATCAGTATTGGCTCACTTCCTCCCTACAGTCTACAAGCTTCAGCCTAAAGGCTGTCACACACAACGACAAAACAAGTAAGATTTTCGCCTCAACACTACACACACAGGACACGACAATGTTCGCAGCGAACAAACG
Source organism: Ancistrus triradiatus (assembly GCA_025084515.1). Lineage (NCBI taxonomy): Eukaryota > Metazoa > Chordata > Actinopteri > Siluriformes > Loricariidae > Ancistrus > Ancistrus triradiatus. Next base: position 32,684 of record JAJAGP010002686.1, on the reverse strand, counting down.
AACAAGACGGACAAAACATCAACAAGTAATGGATGCATTTTGCTGATCACAAAAAAGCAAATGCCGATATCAGGTATATCCAATCATTACCAAAAAGAAGAAAGTCATCTATTTTTTAAATCTGTATCTACTGATAAATTTTGACTGCAATCACATGTAATGTCAAAATGTCTTTATGTCTTTAGGGAGTTTTTCCTTGCCACTGTCGCCCTAGGCTTGCTCAATTTGGGATTGGACGTAGATATTAGGAGATAATGTAAAATCATTAAGTTGCTTTGTGATATATAAAGTATATCATGTTTTATATATAAAAAACACTGAATTCTAAAGGGAAAATAGAAAAAAAAGAAAGAAAGAAAGAACAAACAAAAGAAAGGCTAAAGTCAAATTTAAAAAAAAATGAAAGCACGCAATGAATGCTAAAGAGAAAGAAAAAGTAAGGCATTCTAAAGAGAAAAACTGTACTCATACCATATCGCCCACCCCTACTTCATCCAATTAAACAGGACCAGTTACACTCTTTATAACGACACATGCAGTTTTACGTTGTTCTGTCTGTGTCCTCAATACCCTCAGAAAAGCACAACATCTCTCACCATAAATTATCACAATAAGATAAAATGCCCTCATATTGCCCACCCCTAAATAAAACACAGTGTCTTTCCTCGGTCTAGTCCCGAGTATCGAGAGGCTTGACGCTGATTGGTCGGTGAGTTTCTGTCACCGGCGAAAGTTTGCAAAAGCAAAGAGAGGGAATAAAATGGCGTGGCAATAACCGCGGGACATTCCGTCGTTATGATCCATCCTGAATAAATTTACCGTCGTCCAAATAAATCACACCCCAAAAAAATCTGGTTTGCTGTGGAGCAGCCTTAAGGTTCTCGCTTATGTCTGTTTATGGATGGATGAAAGCATTTCTCTTGAAGACTGGATCCGCTCATCTGGCTGGTTGCCTGGCAACAGTTGCAACTCCCGCGTTGCCAGGATACGTCCGACTGAGCACGTGCAGTCCGCAGCTCTCTCTTTCTCAAGAGCTAGGACAGACCATCTCTCTCACTCACTCACACACACACACTAACATCACAACAGTGAACGTCCCAAAAGTTTCTGGACATCAGCAGGAAAGTTTAAGTTTAAAACCCTATTCGGACGGGATTAACTCTACATGGAGTCTTAGGGTTACTACGACTACTCCTTCAACTTATTTCTGTCCGGATCGGCCACGTCGGTGTTTTACTCCATCCTGCTGCGAGACATCTACAGGCAGCAAAGTCTGTGGATAATTTTAGACCCATACAAATTTCACCTGCCAGGTTTTGCATTTTGAGTGCTGATCTTTTAGGACGTGAATGGAAGTCACATATGCTCCCGAACACGCAGACGTGCGTGTTGAGTCTCAGCAGTGCCAGGCTGTCGCCGTTAGACCCACGGGCACTAAATGCATAACCCCCAGTGAGCTGGATTGTAATCTGTATGATCATATTAGTCGTTTGTAGCTCTGGATGTGAGTTAAAGGACTAAGCATAATCTGTCATCTGCTTCTTTTTGTTTACAGTTAGGATCAGATTTAGGCTGAAACGTCTGTGCACCACCAACCCCGAGAGCCAGAGCCGAACCACTCTGTAACGGGAAGAAATTCCAGAGCAGCAGGAACCTCGACTTCAAACAACCAGAGAGCAGCAGAGCCGAAAAGTTCAGGATTACACTCTGTGTGTGTGTGTGTGTGTGTGTGTGTGTGTGTGAGAGAGAGATCAGGGGACTGTTACAGCTAAAGGCTAAAGGACACAGGACTTCTATTTTTAATAATCACTCACTCACACTCTCACACTCACACTCTCTCTCACTCACACACACAATCCCAAAGGGTTCTCTACTAAATGCACAACCTACAAAGTGTATAAAATGCTTCCTACACACTACATAGTGCACTTATAGCATGTAAGGAATAGGGAGCTGTATAGCAAATTACTCTCCATTAGTTACAGCAAAGCACATGGTGTAGACACTAGACACTACATAGTGGACATCTAGTATTCAGGGAGTAAGGAGCAGTATCTTAAATGATGACTTATCAGATATAACAGAACCCTTCGTGTATAGAATGTTCCCTACACCCTACGTAGTGCACTTCTAGTACAGAGGGCGTTGGGAACAGTATCCCAAATGGCTCTCCCTCACATAAAACAAAGCCCTTGGTGCCTAAAACACCCCCTACATCCTACATAGTGCACTGATAGGACATAGAATGTAGTATGTAAGGAGTAAGGCGCTGTACCCAAACAACCCTGTCAGATAAAGCAAAGCTCTTGGTGTAGAAAATGCTCCCTACTGCCTACAGGTGCACAGGGACTGTGAAGGTGTACCCTATCTGCGTTCTACACCCTACATAGTGCACTTACAGCATGAAAGCTGTATCCCAAACGACTCTCTACTAGATAAAACAAAGAACTTTGTGCATAAAATGCTCCCTACACCCTGCACTGTGCACTTCTAGTATACAGTATAGAGAGTAGGGAGCTGTATCCCAAATGTTTAATGAAATAAAGCCATTGGACCATAAAACGCCCCCTACACCCTACATAGCACACTTACGGCACAGAGCTGTATCCCAACTGGTACTCAATTAGATTTACAACAAAGTGTATGAAACTGTCCCTACACCCTACGTAGTGCACTTCAAGGATATAGGGAATAGGGGGCTGTATCCCAACTGAGTCTCCATTAGATAAAACAAAGCTTGGTATATCAAATGCTCCATACACATAGAGCTGTATCCCAAATGACTATTACATAAAACAAAACACCCAGAGGATAAATGCCCCCTACTCCCTACGTAGCGCACAGGGACTAGGACGCTGCACCCTACACACCATGTCCTTTTCCCTTATCCAGATGCCCCACGCATTGGACTTTATACACAACAGGGAACTATTAAGACAAATCCCCATTGCCTTGCTGTTTACGTTTCACTCCGGACACGCCTGAAGCAGGTACATCTGAGCTCTGCAGCACCTTCCTGAGGTGGGTTTGGACCTGAAGCTCTGCTATATGATCAGGTGTGATGTTCTGTCCTGCACCCCAACCCCGAGCTTACCTGCAGGGGTGGCCCCGAATATCCGGACCACAGGCACTCTGTGCACGTCCGCCTCTCTGAAGTGGGAGTAGCGCACATCCAGCAGGTCCAGAGGCCTGGCCATGTAATGATCCGCGCACACAATGCGCACGGAGAACATGGTGCCCGGCTGATCGCGCCCCGAACCTCCGGATCTCCTACGAAACCTGGCGGATCCCCGCAGCACGTGAGGACTGCTGCATCATCAATAACCTTCCCCTGATTATTAATAACCAGACGATTGGCTTCTGGATTCGATCCAAAGCTGCAGATGCAGCACATCAACACGGAACGCGGGCTCAGATTTGTCCGGGAGCAGCTCGAATCAGTTTTAGAGCCCGGAATGAGTCAGGAATCGCGGAGCTGGGACCGGACCATCCCTCAGTGGTTTAGTAACAGTAAGATTTGCATGGTTAGCTTAGCAACAGCTGAATACTTAACAGCAGCCTGAGGTCCGGTCCAAACCCTTAACGGTCCTAACCGCACGCCGGTGCTGATGACCGACGTAGCAAAAACGTACTGAAACAATCCGGAGTGTTTTCAGTCCAGCTTTGGTGTCTAATCTCGTATAAGAGCTCTGACTCCCTTCGCCTCTCTCCGCTTGAGTAATCCGATCAGCTCTGAACGCCATTCCATTCCCACCCCGTTAATCCCGCCCTCTCAGCGCTGATTGGCCAGCCCTACCCACATCCTCCATGCTGATTGGCTGGTTGCTCGTGGTCGCGTCCTAAACCGCATTTACAGCCTACTCCCTACAAACTCGAACACATACAGCATGAGCAACCTACTGCAGCAACTGCAGTACAGCTGTGGGGTTACAGGAGGAAACGGACTTTATTAGACTTTCATAGTCTCTCAGATAAGACTTTTAAACAGTAAAATAACAAAAAGCACCTAAACAGCGCACTAGGTAGGGATTATCCAACATACCGCTACTTTAGGTGCCTGTAATTTCGCCTGATCCAAGTAGTGAACAACAACATTGCTGTTGAATTATTTAAGTCATTAATTCACATAAATTGTGCGACGTATAAGTAATACATATTTACCCGATAATATTTTTAGCTTTATATGTTATTTTCTGTGATTCTTGCCTGGTCACTCACGAGCCTAATCTTTTTTATGTCTATGGATTCAATACTTTAAATATTTGCTTAAAATTGTTACAAGCAACTGTTACAAGCTAAACTCAGAACATTTATGATCTATGACGCTACAAATTGTTTTATTTAGAAGAATTCAAAGACGCTATTTGGATAAAACGATTCAAAAGTTTATGCTACGATGACATAAGCTCACTAATCTACCCAGTATGTATGGCACAACAGCAATGACAAAGCTACGTTTCTTACATTATTGTATTTAATTTTATGCGAAGGAATTTGAGTCATTTTCGCCAAACAAAGCAAAAAAGGCTCCTAAAACACTCTCCAAAATATGCGGTTGCTAGGCGGCTCTGGGTCCTCCTAATCGTCCAATCAGATGAACGCTGGGGTGGAGGATTAAATATAAAGCGGCACACGCGGTGTTAGATTTCAGTGCTAGCATAATGCCCGAACGTCAACAAAAATATTTTACACTCCGAGCTCGTAAATATAAAAGTATTTATACAGAAATACTTAAAATAAAGCCATCAAACAGAGAAATAAAGTTATTTGACCAAGTTGGTCCTTAATTACGCTTTAAATTTTACTTCAAAGATACCGGTTGTTATTAGCCGTACTTTTTAAACAGACGCGTCATGAATGAAAACAGTACTACGAGATTACGACAGATTCAGATTCTGGTACAGTATTTTGAACCTAATATCTGGATACCAAAGCTGTAGAATGCACGATTAATCATAATAATAATAATGATAATAGTAGTAGTATGGTTAGTGTGTTAGTAATGTCACCTCACAGCTCCAGAGATTGATTCCTGGCCTGGATCTGCCTGTGTAGAGTTTGCATGTTCTCCCCATGTCTGTGTGGGTTTCCTCTGGGTACTCTGCTTTCCTTTCACATTCCAAAGACATACCCTTAGGTGTCTCTAAAGTGTTCACGTTAGTGAGTGAGCATGGTCTAAGGTTGGTTCCCAGCGTGGGCCACATTCTGCCTTCTTCTTGAGAGCATAAACAGTTTGTTAAGCAGTTATTTAATTGAAGTTCATCATTTTACACCCAGCAGCTCATGTTGATCAAGGTCTGGGAACAACTGAAAGTCATAGCCATAACAAAACACGTGTTGTTTCTGTGTTGTTGTACAGTAGGTGTTCAGCTGGTGAAGCGGTGTCCCTGAGGGAGCTGTGATCATCCTGTGATGGACTAGTGTTCCTTCCAGGGCACACTCAGCCCTTCTTGTTCGCTCCAGGGATAGGCACCAGAACAACGTGGTGAAGCATTAAAAAAAGATTGTATAGTTCATGAGAGGAAGTGTGCAGTGTATCCTGTACTCCAAGTTTTTCTGTGTGTGTGTATGAAGTTTGAATTCTTGCATCCTTATCAGCAGGTGACCTCAGTTCACTGCCGTTAATCATTCACGCACATCGGTGAAGAAAAGAGTCGGGTTCCTTGTAATGTCAGCGTGATTTACACACACACACACACACACACACACACAAGAAATAGGACCTGCGTTTACAAGAGTAGCAAACCTGTAAGTCCTCCTGCTGCACTGCTTACCTCATAGACACCACTAGTAATAGAATGTGGGCTAAACTGACTAATAACACCTTGGAATTTTTGTCATTATATATGATTTTTCTCATTATACATTTTCTCAGTTTATATAAATGTTGTTCTAAAGAAAACATGAACTCTGTTTGACTTCCCTGTATGTGTGTTAGAGAGAACGCGCTGACAAGTCTGCAGCAATGAGAAATCATGTCGATATGGACCAAAATCTCTGACGAACGTTTCCAGCACCCTGTTAAATCTTTGCCGCAAAGAATTAAGGCAGTTCTGGAGGCAAAAACCACAGAAAACAAATAATTCATATTTCAAATATTGATTTATGAGCTTGTTTTTGTTTAAATGCACCGAGGACAAATCCTAAAGTGTTTCGATTTGGCTACATGCTGATATTTCACTTTCAATTTTAATAAATTACTTGTACCTCAGGAATATAAACAAACTAAACTTAACAAAATGTAACAAAGGCAGATTGGAAGGATTACAAGTAAAACCATAACCAAGAAGATGAAATGGCATCATTGGAACAGGTGAAATTCAGAAAACGAGCAACGCAGTGAGCGTCTATTACTTTTTCAGTACGTGAGCTCTGATATAAAATGTAAAATAAACTGATTTGAACAGCAGACATTTAGTAAACATGTTAGTGTATACAGATACATAGAATTAAGGCTTACATTTTACAACACCATGTTTTTTAAGACCTCTTAACATGTTTGTTTCTGCAGAGCTTCGTTGCCACTTCACCCGGGTTGCCAAAACCTCTTTAAATCAAGACCGTCTGTTTTTCAGAGGCTTTTGATGCTGAGGGTGATTTCGTGCCCGCGTGGAGGCGGGATGTATCGCTCCTCTCTCAGAAGGCGCAGCAGCAGGTCCTCGGCGTCCTGAGGCCACCGAAACACCCGGGTGCTCTGTAACCACATGGGGACGTGGCTCTGCCGGAGGGAATGAAACAAACAGCACGATGGGTAAACATGACGGGTTTATCCGCTAGACAGAATCCCACACGGCCCCAGCGCTCACCTGATTAGCGTTGGGAAAGAGAACGGGGACGATCCTAAAATTCAGGCAGCGCTGCTGGATGAACTCATTCTGGATCTGAACAGAATCAGGCCACAGTTTGTACATCGTTACGTGGTAAATCAGCCCTGGGTTGAAATTTAAAAGTGCATTTTAAAGCGCCTCACCTGAGCGTGAATGTACTTGGTGTGCAGGCCGTGTTGGTCCGATCCATCTCCCTCTATGTCCTGCTTGTACCGCGGACTGATCACCACGATGATCAGAACCGATTTCTGCAAACACGAACAAGACGCTGTAAATCACTAGTGCATCGTCAGCAGCCGATTCCAGTGGCTTCTTTCGTTTAGATAATTAACCAGTAAAGCTTTTGCACAAGTGCGTTTGAATATGGAATCCTCTATAACCAAATGGTCCCAGAAATGATGAGCTGCTACTGTTGAGCGTTTGAGCATTACCCCCAACTCTCAGCTGAGTTTTACAGGATTGTGCATTACATGGACAAAAGTATTGGGACACCTCCACATTACCCCTACAGGAGCGTTTACGGGTCCCGTTCTAAATCCATAGGCATTAATATGGAGTCGGTCCCCCTTTGCAGCTCTAACAGCTTCCACTCTTCTGGGATCTACAAAATTTTGGACTGTGACTGTGGGGATTCGTCCAGAAGATCATCTTCCTGTATCTTTTATGCACCATGCCCCTCCCTCATCACTGGGGGATCCCGCTCTATAACTTTACGTTTGGCCGAGTCACTGTGGTTCGTAAACGCTTCCAGACTGCGTTCTGGGACTGTCCAAAATTCTGGATTAAAATCTAATTGACCTGGTGATCTCTGGAGCAGTGAGGCGACAGTGACCGGCCACCGTGCCACCCTAAGAATGATAATGAATAAATAACAGCTCGTTATGGATACTAACGTTCTGTATATCGTACAGCTTTATGTACGTGTGTGTGTGTGTGTGTGTGTGTGTGTTCAATAAAGGCATGCACTCGTTGACATTTATTTACGTTTTTTAAGTAGCTGTCCATCCACTTGGTCACGTCCATCTGCCGCACGGCGTTCTCAAAAATATCGATCTGCAGCACGGGATCAACAGAGAAACAATTCCAAACTAAATAATACAATCGTAATTAAAAACAGTAAACCGATCAGACGTTGCTGTGACGGAACGACCCATGTCCTCCAGTGGACCCTGTAACTTGAGGCCGTACCCTTTAACCCGAACCCGAGACCCCTCGCTAACTCAGCAGAGCATTTCGGGGAGGTTACAGGTCTGATGTTACAGTAGATCGGGGTTGTGTTTGTGCTCCTAAGGTTCGCTTCGCCTCAAGTTGCAGGGCCCACTGTGGCACACAGACCCGTTACAACACGTTATAAATGAGAGTTCTCGGGACTCACTGCAGGTCTGAAGCCTTGGTTCGACAGAAACGCCACAAACCTGAAGATATCCTTGGCCGTGTCTATGGAGTAAGTGATGAACACAGTCCCTAAGGATCACAACATTTACGCTTTTATTAAACGCACAATAAATAACATATCTGCAAGTGTACCATGATTAAATAAGTCCACAAGACCACCTTCTCTGCATTCAATCTTGCTAAGACAACCTTACATCTTTGGAAATCGGTGTTTCATTCCCAAAAAGAAAATAATATTGTGTAGGCTGTCCGTTGTTCTCGGTTTCCCATTCCGTAACTTTATTACTGTTTACTTTTATTTTTAGCTGTACGTCTATCTTTTATGCCAACCATGTTAATCTCAACGAAATCCTACACTCAGTTTAATCAATATACTCCATTTCTTCACTCACGACATTCCTCAGGGAGGCTGACGGTCCGCTTCATTTCCGGAGCAGCGACCGACCGGGAGGGGAGGACAATCGCCTCTGACATCATGTCCCTCATCGGGGCTGTGACCTGATGGTGGGGTGTCATCATGGGAGCCCCCAAATTAGGACGCAAGGACAGTCTGTAAAGAAACACGTATGGAACTGGGTTAAGACCTTTTATATGCAATCAAAATTACGCTAATAACTCGTTAAATAATTTAAGAGTACATTAAGTTTTCTTGTACCTCTGATGCTCAGGCGTGTGGCAGTTCAAATGTGGATGGTGATGCTGTGGGCATCGAGCCTCTGCAGGAAAGTGTGCTGTTTGCACACACACAAAATCATCAGAACATTTAACACACAATCCTTAAGCGCGATCCTATGGGACATGCAGTTCCATCATTCTACCATTAGACGTCGCCTCTTACAATCATGTGGCACTACATAAGTTTCATCTGCTGGTAAGCAGTGGAATAGCACGTCTAAACTTTACTCGGAACGCAAGACGAGTAAACATTTATCAAATTTTTTACGTTTATTCCAATTTTTTTTTCCCTCGTCAAAGACACGGGAACTCTGTCTTATCCCCAATGAATAGTATAACTTCGCAAGACTTACAACGACTACTGATGCACCAAAATAAATATTTAAGGTTTTTCAATATTGCATTTTTATTTGTGTTGTTTAATTTGGTCTGCTGCTCTCCAAACTGAACTCGTCTGCGCCGACTTATTTATTTTTATTACCACTGACATTATTAAGGGTGCCCTATTTATTTATTTATCTATTTACCATCAGTAGCTAATCATGACATAAGCAAGGTTACACTGAGGTTACACTAATCAATCACATTTAAATATCGCGTCTAAATGCCTTTGTTCCTTAAACTGTTCGTAAATGAGGTCGTCTCCACTCTGGCGTGATGCTGACATTTTTTCAGCCAACTATTTCAGCGTTTTTTTAATGCATCTTTAGTTTTTTTGCAAATTAAAAACTAAATTCAGTTCAGTTCATGAGGACGGTAGTCGTTTGTTTCTTTGTATTCATATATTTTAACATTAAAATCTAATTTTGTACCTAAACCATGCAGTCTGTGTGGAAAGAGTCGGCGTGGCCCCTCCAGATCGGAACGGAGAGAACGTGGCGGTTCCAGAGTCTCCTCGATGTCACTTTGGAGGTGAAACTGATGTTCCTCGTTGCGGTAATCGTTTTGATAGAAAGCTGAGCTCTCACACTGTTCATCCTCTAGAGGGAGCCGCTCAGGATACGGGTGCCGACCCAAGTGCAGTGCATCCACCTCCAAAACTGAAACCCCACCGAATGTAGGCGTGGCTACAGGAAGTACAAACCCATTGACCTTCGATGCCAAACCGCAACCCCTCGAACAGCCTCCGGAGCGCCCCAGTTCGTTATCGTTAACTCTGATGTCATTGTTTCTAGCCGGGACGTCAACGTGAGACGAGCACTTCTGACATGCCGGCCAGGCCAGGTTCAGAGAGGATGATGTCATCGACTCGTCCATCTCAACAGGAATGCTGAGGTGAGGACAGGGGATGTCTGAGGAACAGGTACACAGAGTCCTTTAAATCCTAAGCAATGAAACTTACAAACATTAAATAGTCATTCATTCATTCAGTTTCATAAACACTCAACCCAATTCAGGGTCATGGGAGGGGTCGGGGCCAGCCAAGGGTAAGTAAAAGCAAGGTAGGTAAAATGGCACAAGGTAAAAGCTAAAAAGGGGGTTTTAACGGCTCTGAGGGTGGAAAAAAGTAAACATGAAAACAAAAGTAAACTCCACAGACTGAAAGCTAAATGGGTAATCGCCACATGGTTAAGGTAAACGCCTCACAGGGAAAAGTTAAAGGGGTAAACGCCTCCACAGGGTAAAAGCTAAAGGGGAAACGCCTCACAGGGTTTAAAAGATTAAAGGGGTTTAAACGCCTCACAGGGGGTTAAAAGCTAAAGGGGTTAAAACGCCTCTCACCGGGAAAAAGCTAAAGGGGTTCGGTGTTAAAGTAAACGCCTCACAGGGTCCAAAGCTCTAAAGGGGTAGTAAACGCCCTCACAGGGTAAAAGCTAAAGGGGTAAACGCCTCACGGTAAAGCTAAAGGGGGTAAAACGGCCCCAAGGGTAAAAGCTAAAGGGGTAAACGGCTCAAAGGTTAAAAGCTAAACGGGGGTAAACGCCTCACAGGGTAAAAGATAAAGGGGTGTGGGTTAAGTAAACGCCTCACAGGGGGGGGTATAAAAAAAGCTAAAAGGGGTAAAACGCCTCACAGGTTTAAAAGCTAAAGGGGTAAACGCCTCAACGGGGTTAAAAAAAAGATAAAGGGGGGTAAACGCATTCACAGGGTTAAAAGCTTAAAGGGGTAAAGCTCACAGGGTAAAAGCTAAAGGGTAAACGCCTCACAGGGTAAAGCTTAAAGGGGTAAACGCCTCACAGGGTAAAAGCTAAAAAAGGGGGGTGTAAGGTGGGTAAACGCCCACAGGGTTAAAAGCTTAAAGGGGGTGGTAAACCGCCGCACAGGGTTAAAAGCTAAAGGGGTAAACGCCTCTCAGGTAAAAGCTAAAGGGTAAACGCCTCTTCACAGGGTGGTAAAAAGCCCTAAAGGGTAAAAAAAGCTTTGTGAAGGGTAAACCACCTCACAGGGTAGGGTAAATGCCTCACAGGGCAGGAAGCTAAGTAAACGCCTCACAGGGTAAAAGTAAAGGGTAAAACGCCTCACAGTGGTTAAAAGCCGAAAAGGGTGTAAACGCTCACAGGGTAAAGTAAAGGGTAAACGCCATCACAGGGTAAAAGCTGAAAGGGGTAAAACGCCTCCAGGGGTAAAAGCTTAAAGGGTAAACGCCCTCACAGGGTTATAAAAGCTAAAGGGTAAACGCCTCACAGGGTAAAAACGAAAGGGGTAAAAACGCCTCACAGGTTAAAATTAAAAGCAACGGGTAACGCCTCACAGGGTAAAAGCTAAAGGGTTGGGTAAAGCCTCACAGGGTAAAAGGCCTAAGGGTTAAACGCCTAAGGGTAAAAGCTAAAGGTTAACGCCTCTCACAGGGTAAAAGCTAAAGGCTAAACGCCTCACAGGGTTTATAAAAGCAAAAAGGTCAGGTATAAACGCCGCACAGGGTAAAAAGCAAAAGGTAAACGCCTCACAGGGTAAACAGCATAAAGGGTGTAAAGTAAAAACGCCTCACAGGGGGTAAAAGCTAAAAGGGTTAGTAAAGCCTCACAGGGTAAAAGCTTAAAGGTAAACGCCTCACAGGGTAAAAAGCTAAAAGGTAACGCCTCACAGGTAAAAGCTAAAGGTAAACGCCTCACAGGGTAAAAGTAAAAAGGGTAAAGCTAAAGGGTAAAACACCTCACAGGGTAAACGGCCCTCCAGGGTAAACGCCTCACAGGGTAGAAGTAAAGGGTAAATGGCCTTCCACATGGTAAAGCTAAAGGGTAAAAGTTACAAGGGTAAAACGCCTCACAGGGTAGAAGCTACGGGTAAATGCCTCACCAGGGTTGTAAAAACGAAAGGTAAAAGCAGCTAAAGGGTGTAAACGCTCACAGGGTAAAGGGTACAAAAAAAAAAGCTTAAAAGGTAAACGCCTAACAGGGTTAAAAGCTAAAGGGTTAAACGCCTCACAGGGTAAAAGCTTAAAGGGTTACACCGCCCACAGGGTTATAAAAGCAAAAGGTAAAGCCTCACAGGGTAAAAGCTAAAGGGGTAGTTAAACGCCTCACAGGGGTAAACGCTTAAAGGGTTAAACGCTTCACGGGTAAAAAGCTAAAAGGGTTTAAAAAGGCCTCACAGGGTATAAAAGCTAAAGGGGTAACGGCTCACAGGGTAAAAGCTAAAGGGTAAAACGCCTCACAGGGTAAAAGCTAAAGGTTAAAGGTAAACGCCCACAGGGTACAAGCTAAAGGGTTAAACGCCTTAACAGGTGGGTAAAAGCTAAAGGGTAAACGCCCCACAGGGTGGTAAAAGTAAAAGGGTATAAAAAGCTAAAGGGTAAACAACCTCAAAGGGTAAACGCCTCACAGGGTAAACGCCTCAAGGGTAGAAGCTAAAAGGGTAAAGGCCTCACAATGGTAAAAGCTAAAGTGTAAAAGTTAAAGGGTAAACGCCTCACAGGGTAGAAGCAAGGGTAAAAGCCTCACAGGGTTAAAAGCTAAAGGGTCGGTGAACGCCTCACAGTGTTTTAAAAGCTAAAGGGTAAACGCCTAACAGGGGTGTAAAAGCTTAAGGGTAAACGCCTCACAGGGGGTTAAAAGCTAAGGGTAAACTCACTCACAGGGTAAAAGCTTAAAGGGTAAACGCCTCACAGGGTAAAAGTAAAGGGTAAAACGCCCTACAGGGGTAAAAGCTAGGTAAAACGCCTCACAGGGGTTAAAAGACAAAAGGGTAAAAGCTAAAGGGTGTAAACGCCTCACAGGGTAAAGCTAAAGATAAACGCCTCACAGGTAAAAGCTAAAGTGTAAAAGTTAAAGGTAAACGCCTCACAGGGTAGAAGCTTAAAGGTAAACGCCTCACAGGGTTATAAAATGTTATAAAAAAGCTAAAGGGTAAACGCCTCACAGGGTAAAAGCTAAAGGGTAAAGCATCCCAGGGTAAAAGCTAAAGGGTAAACGACTCACAGGGGTTAAAAGCTAAAGGGTAACGCCTCAACGGGTAAAAGCTAAAGGGTAAAGCCTCACAGGGTAAAAGCTAAAGGGGTAAAGCCTCACAGGGTAAAAAGCCAAAGGGTAAACGCCTCACAGGGGTTAAAAGCTAAAGGGTGTAAAGCCTCAACAGGGTTAAAGCTATTAAAGGTAAACGCCTCAACGGGTAAAAGCAAAAAAAGGGTTAATTCCAAAAAGCTAAAGGGTAACGCCTCACAGGTAAAAAGCTAAGGATTAAACGGCCTCACGGGTAAAAAGCTAAAAGGGTAAACGACTGCACAGGGTAAAGCAAAAAGGGTAAAAAACTAAAGGTAAAACACTCAACAGGGAAAAGCTAAAGGGTTAGTTAAACGTTAAAGGGTAAAAACGCCTCACAGGGTAAACGCATCACAGGGTGGTAGAAGCTAAAGGGTTAAATGCCTCACATGGTAAAAGCTAAAGGGTAGAAGTTAAGGGTAAACGCCTCACATGGTAGAAAGCTAAAGGGTAAAAGCAACAGACTGAAAGCTTAAAATAAAAAACAAATAACTAAACGACTGAAACATTCCGGAAGCACCAAGATTTGTTTGGTGCCTGGATGGTGTGATGAATGGTGAAAAAGGGTGTGTGGGTGTGTGGGGTGTGTTGTGTGGGTGGGTTGTGTGTGTGTGTGTGTGTGTGTGTGTGGTGTGGGTGTGTGTGTGGTGTGTGTGTAAGCTAAAGGGTAAACGCCTCACAGGGTAGAAGCTAAAGGGTAAAAGCTAAAGGGTACACGCCTCACAGGGTAGAAGCTAAAGGGTAAAAGCAACAGACTGAAAGCTTAAAATAAAAACAAATTAACTAAAGACTGAAACATTCCTGAAGCACAATATTTTGTTTGGTGGATGGTGTGATGAATGTTTAACGTGTGTGTGTGTGTGTGTGTGTGTGTCATGTACATTTTAAGAGATTAAATCACACGCACACACCTGCAAACGAAGCCATCCGTCTCTCCCTCGGATTATTCACTTCCGTCTTGTCTCAACTAGAACAAACCGATCAGGACAATACGTAGGCTATAGTTTTATTTTTTTTAATAAATATAAAGTCTTTAGATTTAGTATATACACTTTAAAGGTTAAATTTCTGTCAGTGAGACGAAGCTGACGATGACTGTCTCAAATCTTCCGGAGCTCAGAGTTTTATAACATATCAGTGTTATTGATCTGGTGACTTCAGAACCACACTTCAGCTTTAAATTTACTATCAAAACCAATAAACACACAAACACAACTCTGTCTAAATTTTAGCTTTAAAGCCAGAACCAGGTAACGTCAGCTCTTACCTGTCTCAGGTGTGCGTCGGTGCTTCCTGGATTCGCTTCTAACAGGAAGAGAGCGTTTTATGCAAATCAGGTACTTTCCCCGCTACCTTAGGCAAACGTGTGTACGCGTGTGTGGTAGGAGAAAGAGATTCTCTGTGCGGGTCCTACGATTCCTCGAATCAATTCAGAGTCGATTCCCTGAATCTATTAGTTTTTTGTTTCGTCGGATTCGAAGATACGTTTCTTGAAGTTTGCTTCCACCTAGTGCTCATGTGGAATAACAACCTGTTCAGCCGATTATTTTTCGTTTTATTTTATTCAACTATTATAACATCATAACATGTATTTGTTATAATGACTGTATGATTGGCAATTACACAATTAATTACAAATCGTTCCTGGAATAGTTTACGTGCAACAAGAATGCCAAGAAATAAATAAGTACCTGTTGGACAACAAAAAACATTGTGATAATATTGTACAATATCATACAGTGAAGGACTACAGTGAAAAGGATATGTCATTATGGACACTGGTAAAAAACATCAACAGATTTGACATTCTATATTTAAAAAACATTTTTTATTCCTGCTACCATACAGCTACTAAACCTGATCATAATCAAGTGTGTTGCATTATTATCGTGACCTCTGACGAGAACGAGATTAAATCTGACACATTTCTGGATATTTTAATGAACATTAAGTTTTGACAGGTCACAAACACATTGAAATACATTGATTCAACTCTGGGGAGCTCATTGTTTTTATTTTAATTTATGTTGAGAGTGTGCTGTTGATATAGTTCAGACTCAATGTAGTTTCTAAACGCCTGTATCTATTTTACAGTTTAATTCCTAGAGGTTTCTGTAGGGGGCGTTAGGTAATCCCTGGACACACACATCATTTACCCCCGGACCTTCTCTGTAATTTAGACACCGTTTAGGATGAGTTCAGATGGTATATAGTATAGTTTCAGTCAGCTGTGTTTCACAAACTTGACAGAAACATCCAAACGTCTACTAATATCCGTTGTCGAACTTTCGAGGCGCCTCAGTTTGGTGAGGACGACGGACACAGGGTTCCGCCTCGCTCCCTCTTTGTGTTCGGCCACCGTGAAGACCTTCATGTTGGTTTGGGTGATGAAGGAGCCGAGCTCTCCGGCTCTGGTGCGACACCCGAAGACGCTGCCGATCTCTTGGCGGAAACGGCGACTGACCATGCAGTAGAGCAGGAAGTTGGTGCTGGAGTTCAGGTTGTGCAGCATGTTGGCGATGTCGCCGATCACGTTGATGGGGAAGCTGTAATCATCCCGGTTGAACTTTTCGTGGTTGTAAGTCGTGCGCAGGATGCAGTAGGTGATGAAACGGGGCAAAGTGAGGACCACGAACACCACGGAGACCGTCCCAAGCAGGATGAGCGTCCTGAGCGCAGAACCGTGGGTCCGGGAGCTCCGGATGGTTCGGCGTTCCTCTTTAGTGAAGAGCCGACTGGAGCCAAGCAGGTGGTACGCTATGAGGGAGTTAAAGATTATGACCAGCATGATAGGGACGCCGCTGGACAAAAAGGACGTCACCCAGACCACCACGGTGGAGTAAAGAGCGTCTCGATAAAGGCAGCGCAGAATCATCACGTTCTGCCCTTCCTGAGTCAAATTCACCTGAAAGGTGCAGGATAAAATAAACTCACTGAACCTAATGACCACGTTTGAAAAGCGTAAACATATAAACCCGATTCCACACCTGAACCACAGCGTTGATCCAGCAGGTCGGAACGGACGCCAGGTGCGAGAGCAGAACAATGGCGGCGCAGGCATACAGGGCGTGCCTGCCCTGCAGGTGGCGCCGCCGCACTGCCGTCACTCTCAGCACCAGGTAGCGTTCGATGGTGAAGGCCACGACGAGCCAGGCCGAGCCGTAGAACGTCCCGTACTGCAGGACGTTCATGATGTTGCACCATGGGTACGAGTGCCAGAAAGGCTGCGGGTGCAGGAACACCAGGCACAGGTCGAGCAGGATTACCCACACCAGGTAGCACGTGTCCACCAGCGCCAGGGTGCTCAGATACACCCGCGCCGACAACGACATGCCACACACATGCCAACACAGCATGTAGAACGTAAACATGTTCGCTAAAAAAAAACAAAGCAGATCAAGAATCTAGAGTATCTTTATCGATCCATAATGTTTACTGAAGGATTTAGAACTATGCCAAGAATAAAGAAAGTTCTAGAAGAGCTTTTAAAAAGCAAAGAGGGTCCAAAGCGGTTCCTGGCACCAAGGGTACAGTAGTTAGGTGCCAACCTGGTGCCTTTGGTGATGACCATAAAGGCAATCAGTGCATGTTAATGAATATGAAATACAGCATGAATATGTGTGTGAATGTTTATGTGTCTCCGTTGCTCCTTGGGTCTGGAGGAGGTGAGGTGGTCTGTGGTTACATGACACAGGCAAGGGATGCCCCCATAGCAACAACGGAAAACTAGAAACTGGCAGAGTTGTGCTTCTCTGGTAAAAGGAAGAATTATAATCTAACGTAACGTAACCTTTCGATCACAACATGCTGAGAAGAGCATCGCAGACTTATTGTCCTGAGGATTTATAATCCCTAAAATGGATCCTGGGTCCAATCTGGGGTCTCGACCCAGAAGAAACACCTCTAGCAAGAGCCTTGTAAGATGCCCAAGTGAATATAACTGGCAATCAGAATAATTTTCAAGTTTGTCATAATCTATCGGCAAAACAAGAGAAAGTTCAACTTTGTCAAAAATTGCCGAATGTTAAAAGTTACACTACGTCTGCATTTTACAAGATCATACGGTGCATGATTTAAGGTGGAAAGACTAAGTGCTGGGGACTGAGTTCCAGAGTCGCTCCAAAATGCGAGAGAAAGAAAAATAACTCTTGGCAGAAGAGACAAAACATCCAGAGGCACAAGTTCAGAAAAAGATCACATTCCTGTATTAGTAAGGGAAGCAAGAGCATTAAACATTAGGTAAAGCTAGTTTTGTAGTGATGCCCACACACCTGGGATACCCACAATGCACAGCAGTGGGTAGTACACTTTCTGAATGGTGACAAAAACACTCGCTCCGTCCATCTCCTGCTGGATGGGAGTGCTGCAATAAAGTCATTACACAGACACAATGCAAGGACACTAGGTCATTAGGGACACGGTACAGTAAAATAAAGTGTAAGAGGAAAAAATAACTCAAACTAAAGTGGATAGAACGATGATTTTAACCGCTTTATAGCTCAATAAGGCTTACGAGATCTACAATAACATTCAGATTCGCTCCTGGCAACAGCTTATGATTTACAAAGCACATTTATGTGGAAATTGGAATCACTGTTTGTTTGTTTTTTTGTGATGTGGAATTTAAAAAGGCGGTCAGATGCGACCGAATTTAATCATTGGCAGATGCAGAATAAAATCCACATTAAGTTAGGGAGATAAAACAGTGAAATGAGTACTAAGGTAAACTTCAATTAGTGATTGAAAGACAGTGTAAACAGAATAAACTGCACATACACACACACACACACACATTATATTCTTAACCTGATGTAATATATAATTCACACACAGACAACGTACAGTATATGGAATTTAATATGCTTAAATGTAAAGTGTACTCACGCTGCCAGATGAACCCGTGACAGTCTGTACAGATAGAGCACTCACCTGTAACACTCATGTCTCTCTCTCTCTCTCTCTCACACATACACACACACACACACACACACACAGAGCAGATGGGCAGATAAACGATCAGTCGATTAGCAGAACGAAGGGAAGCGGTAGCCTTTGTTATTGATTGCTGTAAATGGGTTTTATATGATCTATTGATTGGCAGAAAATCGAAACAAAAAACTGCAACATATGCTTTTTGGGAGAGTAAACAAGAAATTATCTAGAAGGTTCTGGATTGAGAAGAGTCTCAAATTCTTCGCTTAAGGCCAAAGGGATCTGGATTAAGGATGATTTATCATAATTCTGAGGTTGAGTGCTTATTCCTTATGTACCACGATGTATAAGATAAGATGCCTTTATTGTCATCCCACAGTGTATAACGAAATTGAGTAAAAACAAAACAAAACACGACATTAGCAGACAAACATATAAACAAAAACGCACCATATCGGAGAGCGTCGAGCTGCTGCGACTGTGTGCGCTGCCATCGTAGACTGTATAACAAGTTTATAAAAAGTTTAATATAACCACAAAGCCAAGAGGTAACTAACTAGCTTACGTCAGATAGTGGCCACACCTGTATAAATAATTATATTAACTGTGATGCTATTATAACAGAAATCAAACCTGTAAATATACTGTACTATAAGCAGAGTAATCATAGGCTTACATAGCTAATGAACGCTAACTAGCTAGCGTCCTAGGACCAAAAGACTTGAAGTTATTATATTATCAAAGATCGATTTAACAATAGCCAAATATTTTGAAACCGTTCTATAGTCTACTAATTACAGCTAATGTAGATTATACGAACATAAAACTAATAACTTGGCAAACTCTTCAGCCAAAGGATTGACACAGGCAGCCATGAAGCAGCACCATGTAGCCGGTAAGCTAATTGCTAACGAACGCTTATAAGTTCAATGGTAAAAGATAAATAAGCATAGACTCAAATATTTACTTAGCAGAAGCCAGACCTGTAACTATATTGTACTAGACTGTACTGTATCATAGTAATCATTGACTTAAATAGGTAACGCTAACGGGCGCTAACTGGCTAGCGCCTGAGTATCAACGGACCTGCAGTGGTTATCTTATCAGAGAGCTACAGATTTATCCAATTGCACCAAAACCTGTAAAATATACCATCATGATTCTGTATGATTACTGCTAGCACAAATCTCCTTTGTATGCTCATTACATTAAAATTTCTTGTTTAACAATTTAGATTAGTTTAATATTAAATAACTGTAACATCTCAGTGCTAGGCTATGTGTTAAATGTGCTCTGTACCACAGCTGAGAAAAACCACACTCGGACACGGAGTGTAAAATATTTCACTTTATTAAAAATCAATGCAGTAACATTAGAATATTATTAAAAAGTGGAATGGAATATGTTAGACAGTGAAGTTTTGGCTCTTGGATTTAGGGTTTTAGCGAATCCTATACATTCCTTCACCGGTGTGCACACACACCAAATGATCAATGCACACTATATGGGCAAAAGTATTGGGACACCTACACATTAGACCTCCAGGAGCTTTTATACTGTCCAATGTTTTAAAGTTTGCGGCTATAAGAGGTTCCACTCTTCTGGGAATTCTATCTATAAGATTTTGGACTGTGACTGTGCAGATTTTAGCCCATTCATCCAGAAGATGAGGTCTGGAACTGGGTTAGCAGAGCGTAACTGTAACTTGGTCTGAGTATTGTGGTTCCTAAATGCTTCCACTTTTCAACAACATTTTATGGTGGAATATCTAGTAGGGAAGAAATGTCACAAACTGAATACTTATTGTAATGTTGCCATCCTGTTACAATACCAGGCTCGATTTCAATCAGCTCTTTAGAACGACCCATTCTTTCACAAAGTGGGGTGTCCTAATACTGTCCATATATAGTGTGTAGACATGTATGTAAACCACACCAGTAGCAGGGTCATTCACAGGATTTGATCGTTTATTGTATATGATTGTTAAGATTACACCTGAGAGACTTCAAAACTTTTGTTTGGCTGAAACAACATCAAATGCAGTCTATACATTATTTCTCATTGGTGAAAATAACTTTCATTATAAAAATTGACGCCCACAAGGAGAAAGCACAAACATGGACATGCCTGGAGGTTCGGAACGCTTAAAAAAAGAAATAATAACAAACTTAAACGAACATAGCTCAAGAGGAGAGCTGTAAGTTAACATTTTATCCAACCATGACTTGGTTGATCCTGTGATGAACACTCTTACAGTTTGAGGAACTGTAATGAAATAATACAATTACAAATTTCTTTTCAATCCTTCTCCTTTGCGTAAAGTCGAGCGTTTAATCCTTGCACTACCCACAATTCCCTCCACCAACATCCCAAGTAGCTCGTCGATCAAACCCAGAACTTATTTAAACCTCGAGTCTGTTGTTTCTTCTCCTTTGATATAAAGAGAAAAACATAGCAGAGCTTCCTATAAGGCAGGGGGGCGCTCCTGATCATAAGTTGTCTCCGGGCTGGTACTGTGGCTCGGTTGAGGTGAAGTAATCCTCGAGGAAGGCCTGCAGGTACTCGAAGGTGTGACGTTCCTCCGAGTTCTGCTTCCAGCACTGCAGCATGACGTCGTACAGAGAGGCGGGGCAATCGATGGGACACTGCATACGGTAACCACGTTCCACCTGATCCAGCACCTCCCTGTTGTTCATGCCTACACACACACACACACACACACACACACAGAGTCAAAGAGCTATAATCCTGCACAGATCACCTGATCCCAACTGTGAAGCGTGGTGGAGGAGGATCCTGATTTGGAGCTGCTTTACTGAGAGAAGAATGTTCAGAAATGTTTGGAGAAATCTTCAAGAGACCAAATCCGAATCAGACTCTCGATAATGGCGTAGGTTCAGAAACTTGTCTGTTTTTTCTCAGACTCACCTGGATACGGCACTCGTCCTTTGGTCACCAGCTCGGTAAGGAGAACCCCGAAGGACCAGACGTCAGATTTAATGGTGAATTTACCGTACAGCGCCGCCTCTGGAGCCGTCCACTTGATCGGGAACTTCGCTCCTACGTCAGAATCAATACAGGATCAGGATCAGGGATTAAACAAGTCTTATTACTCACACATCACACACTGGTCTCCACCCATCGAACGCCCAGTATGACGTCTGTCTGTGATCCGACGTTTATCAGTCTTAAGTTTATACAGTCATAACAGGTCAAATGAGATGTTTTGTTATTTTATTTTAATTAGAAAGTGTTACACAACTTCTACGAGCAGGGCTGTATGATTATCTTAACGATAATAATATAATAATAATAATAATCTTCTTAACAATGCTATTTTTATAGCGCATTACCTACAAGAAACAGTTTAACGTGCTTTATAAGACAAAAAAAGAAAAGGACAAGAATTTAATTAAAAAATACTATGAAACAGCAATAAAAGGAATAATATTAGACAGAAAGTTTTACATTATAGCTGTGAGATGAGGACTCTGCGGTAATGGGCTTAGCGTGTTTAATGTAGTAGAGCTACTCCCCATTGTAAGATATTTCGTTTTCATGATGGGAATCCGATACACATAAATACACATTCAGCAAAAACCGTTCTCTGAATTTTCAATTTCACAACCAACTCGTCCAATTTGGTTCTCGACACATTTTGATTAGAAAAAGTTGTCTCCATTCTCACGATTCATGATTCACGAATCAGTACACAGTGACTCAGATTCACAAAAGCTCTTTCTCAGTGCAGATCTGCAGTGTGTTTATCATGGTTTCTTTATTTTACATCTACAGTACTGTATTCTTAGTGCAAATGAATCTCCATGGGTCCTAAAAAGGTTAGTTTACAAGAGCCAACTGGAAGAAAAACAGAAACTGAATCCCCCAGGCTACAGTAAGTGTTTTGTTTTACTTTTCACTTTTAATCCATGATTCACTAAATGACATGAGCTTTTTCAACACTTTATTATAAATAAGCTTTGTGGTAATGATGTTGGGTAGCTGTAGGATAATGTAAGTGTTAATGTGGAATCGGCTCCTCTATGATACAGTACAGACTCTATTAAACTCATCAGTTCATGATCCATTTAACTCCTGATGGATCTGTTGAACATATCCCCATCATACATCAGGAGCTCCTGTACGATACAGCTCCATTAATGCGTACGATGTTGTAAGTGTAATGCTGACCTTGCCGTGCTGAATATTCGTTATCCTCGATCAGTCGAGCCAAACCGAAATCAGCGATCTTACACACCAGATTCTCTCCAACCAGGATGTTCGCTGCTCGCAGGTCTCGGTGAATGTAATTCATCCGCTCGATGTATGCCATTCCTGCTGCTATCTGCGCGCACGCACACACACACACACACACACACACACACACACACACACACACACACACACACACACACACACACACACACACACACACACAAAGTCAATAAACCATAATAAATTAATTAAAACTCATAAAACACAAAGGAATGTGCTTCAGTTGAATCAGTATTCTCTCATTTCTGCTAAAGGACTTTATCAAAATAAGATAAATTAATAATTTGTTGTCTGTCCCCAGCTCAGAAATATTAACATATGAATTATTATTTTTACGATTATTAATTAATAAGCACATTTTTAATGTATGAATTATTTATCTACTGTATATGTAAAAAATGAAATTGTAAACAAAGAAATAAATCAAGCTTTAAATATTACAAAAATGTTTATGTGAAAAAAAAAAATAATAATATATATATATATATATATATATATATAGATATATATATATAGATATATATATATATATATTATATATATTAGATATATATATATATACATATACACACATACATACATACATACACACACACACACACACACACGTATACATATATATAATTAAATTGCAATTGCACTGGGTGAGTACCAACCCTAGACAGAGCACCAGTCTATCACAGGGTACATGCACACACACTCACTCCCACTGGCACACTTTAGAGATGCCTGTTGACCTAAGGTAAGTCTATGGAATGTGGAGGAAACCCACTCAGACACAGGGAGAACATGCAAACTCTACACAGTCGGAGCTGTGAGGCAACAGTGCCAACCACTGTACCACACTCGCACTCGCACACTGCATGCTGAGATACCTGAGAGGCCATGTCCACAAGGTTGGGCAGTTTTAGGGCGCGCCCTTCACTGTCCTTGAGGAAATCCAGCAGACTTCCTGTTTGCGTTTCATACAGATAAATAAATTAGTAAACAGATAAACATGTAATAAAGGTGTAATGACTAAAACTGGACCCGGGAGCCGTGGTGACGCCCTCTGACCTTTGCTCATGTACTCGGCGACGATGTAGATGGGTTCCTCAGAGACGACAGCGTAGAGCTGCACCAGTTTATCGTGCCGCAGGTTCTTCATGATCTGAGCTTCCTCCAGAAACGACTCGGGCGACATGGTGCCCGATTTCAGGGTCTTCACTGCCACTTTAGTTGTACCGTTCCATGTTCCTGACACACACACACACACACACACACACACACGCGAGTTTGTAAAAGGACACACACGTGAGTATGGGGACGAGGGACAGGATAAAGAATTCGAGAGACAGAAAGTCAAGGGTAGTAACATGAGAGGTGATTCAGGACCAACCTGTTTATCTACCAGCCAGGTGGTCAAGAGGCCCTGGATCATCACTGTACCTAGTCCCTTGGATAAAGTGGTCCTGGACCATTCCAGTAACTAAAATTCAGGGTTAAATTGGTCCTGGATTTTCTCAGTAACTAATAACCAGGTAAAAGTGGTTTAGGTAACCAAATTCCAGTGTTAAAGTGGTCCTGGAATATCTAAGGAAGCAAAATCTTTAGTTAGAGTGATCCTGGATCATCTCAGTAAATAACAACCTAAGAAAAAGTAATCCTAGACCATCTTCTGAAGTAAGAGTTGGAGTTAAAATGAGCCTGGACCATCTCAGTAAATAACCGCTGGAATAAAGTGATTATGGATCATCTCAGTCACAAATAACCAGAGTTAAAGTGGTACTGGACCATCTCAGTAACAACCAGGGTTAAAGTGGTCTGATTAGTCAAATTCCAGGTTTAAAGTGGTCCTGGAATATCTCAGGAAGTAATATCCAGAGTTACAGTAGCCTGGATCATCTCAGTAACTAACAGTCAGAGTTACAGTGATCCTGGGACATCTCACTAACAAATTATCTGGGATAGCTTGGTCCTGGACCAATCCAGCACCTAATAGCCAGAGTTAACCTAACCCTAGACCATCTCAGTAAATAACTGCTGGAATAAAGTGATTATGGATCATCTCAGTCACAAATAACCAGAGTTAAAGTGGTACTGGACCATGTTAGTAACTATTTCCTGGGATAAAGTGCCACTGGACCATTCCAGTAACTAACAGTCAGGGTTAAAGTGGTGCTGGACCGTAACCATTTCCCTGGGATAAATTGATTGTGGACAATCTCAGTAACTAGGACCCAGGGATAAAGTAGTCCTGGACCATCTCAGTAAGCAACAACCACAGGAAAAGCAATCCTGCACCATCCCAGAAACAAAGAGTCGGGGTTAAAGTGATCCTGGATCATCTCAGTAACTTTTTCCTGGGATAAATTGAAGGGTTAAAGTGACCAGAGTAACCAAATTCAAAGGTTACAGTGATCCTGAACCACCTCACTAACTAATAACCAGGGTAAAATGGTTCGGGACGTCCCACTGATGATGTGTGTGTGTGCTTTAAGGAAAGTTACACACATGCAAAGTCGGTTACACAAATTTTCCATCATACCATCATATTCACCCCTGCAGTCTGGACTCAAACCCACACTGATGTAAGCTCTCAGTGCTCAGACCTGCTGCTGCTAATACAGGATCAGGAATTGTATTTTAAAGACGAGAAGGCTGATATACAGATACAGCATTAAGCAAAAGTCCAGCCCAGGACTCGAACCCAGGTCTCTGAAGCTGTGAGGTGACAGCACCACCCACTGAGCCACCAAAAATGGTATGAAGTTAAAGTTAGAGATGATGTTTCAGCACATTTCAACGCACACGTTTAATGATCCACTACTGGTTTCACAGGGTGTTAGGGGTTTACTGGTTTTGTGAACACCTTGTTAAAATGTGCAGTGACGTGTCAAGGGGGCAAACAAATCACTTCTCAATAATCAGTTAGTAATCGATCGTTTCTTACCACACCAGACATCGGCAAAGCATCCTGAGCCGAGCTTGAGGTCCAGCTGCAGAGACTCGCGTGAGATTTCCCAGGAATCGTGGTTAAGGCCCACCGTGTCCGGGGTGTAGCTCGCACACACACTGGTTAAACGATAGCACAGACCGTCTGCATGCACTACACAGGGGTGAGAGGGGTGAGGGAGGGGGTTAGTTTTTTCAAACGACGGGAAACATGCAGATAGAGAGATGGAATTCACCTCCCGAACAGGCGTGTCACCCCCTCGCTACACTCCACCCCTTATCATGTTTAAACAAAGTTAAGCTACAGACTCCGCCCCCTCTGGGAGTCGCCCTTCCATCTCTCCGCGTGACCGGCCGCCGCCGTCACCCACGGGGGGGTCCATACCCATCCAGACCTCCCCAAACTGCCCGTTGCCCAGTCGCCTTACGAGCCGCAGAGACTCGCGCGGAATCTCCCAAACGTCTCTGGTTTTGATCGACAGGTCCGTGAGGCGGGGCATCCCCCGGTGACACGGGGCCACCAATCGGAAACACAGACCTGCGGCACGCTCTGGAGCGGGAAACGCACCGTCAGCGGCGAACACACACACACACACACACACACACACACACACACACACACACACACACAAACATATAGACACAAACATATAGACACAAGCATACAGACACACAAAGTTATTTTATCCAATTTTCTGTTGTAATTCGTCTGAGTGAAAGCAGATTAAAACAGAACACGACACACTCCAAACGGAACACAACACACACTACAACACAACAACAAGCTGTGACAACACACACTGCAAACCAAACTCCACAAATATTACAAATACTGTTCTGTATACACCAACAGGTTTTTTCTCTCCCCAGTTTTTACACAGCCAATTCCCCGAATTACTCGACACTCCTCGACCCCACAGCCCAGGGAAGAGGGTCGTACGGGGGCATATGCCAGCGAGTGCCCCTGCACACCCCGCTGTGGCAGACCGCTTGTGAATGTGAATCACTTCATTTTATGCAATCACTTCATTTTATGTAATAAAGCTCACCGGACAAAAAAATGAGTCACCTGTGACTGACAGGCAGAAATGAGATTCTGAAAACCAGAAAACACATTTCCAGTCCAATGTTTGTCTTTTCACCCACTGTAACCGGGCAACGTTCTGAGCAGACGTGAGCAAAGGCCCCTTGTGTGCCACCCTGCTCCATATGTGCATGGTATGCACTTCTTAGGCATGTCCTTTTCGCCATCTGCTTTGTGACCCCTTTTCCACACAAATGAGACATTCGCCGCACTGTACCACCTCTTCACAATCCATAAACCCCGTCGCACACCCCGCAGGTATTTACAGCCCCATCCTCCTCGTGCAGCACCATCTGCAGGAGCCTGAAGTTACCACCACCTGAGAGATTTCTGTTATTCTACTCAACATTCAGACCGGCCCGTACCTGTGTAATGCTGAACCAGCTGCTGGAGCGTCTGGAACTGGGTCCTGGTGGTGATGTAATACCCTCCGCTGTCCAGCTTACGGATCTTATAATGCTTCACATGGTCGCCTTTGTTACTATCCCAGTCGTAGACGGACAGGGAGTACGCTCCTGTGCCCGAAAACACACTCAATTATGATCGTACCTTCTGCGAGTGCACAAACGCATAAACGCACCCCAGAGACGCGTCCGTACCTTTGGTGGTCTCGCTCTCGCGGACGAGGAAGCTTCCACGCTGGTTCAAAGAACAAAGCAGAACCCTCTCGGCGTCCTTGCGCCCGAGCTTTCCGAAATACCACCTGCACGCAGACAGACAGGAATCAAATACAGTTAAACTCCAGTCAAATGTTAGACCCTGAAAATTTAAATTAAATAAATCCTCAAAAGCTTCAAAATCAAAGTGATAACATCATTAAACGTTCTTTGCAGTTATTAAATTGTAATTATTTAATAAATAACTGTAAATTGTAATTAGTCAGAGCTTGACAAAAAGCTGGTCTGTACGGCTGGGGATTAGAGAGAGACCATTTCTGACGGCATGTTACAAAAGGGTTTATGGTGAGATGAGTGACACTGAACACACCACCCGAAATACACCGCGCCTACTGTGTGGGGATGTTTTTTTTTAGATTGTCAGTATTGGTAAGGAATTCTTGAGGAAATCCCTTTGCTAGAAAAACAAAGGTGGCAGGAGGTTCACCTTCCAGCACGATATGAACCCTAAACACATCACCACCAAAAAAAATGTCTTTGAGTGGCCAAGTCCAAGCTAAATCTGATAGAAATCAAATCGAAAATCCAAAACACCCTGATGTTAGAATTAACGTAAAAAATTGGAGCTACGAAGGATTAAATCAGGGGACGGATCACCTAACAATGCCTCTAATCCAGCTTTATATGTAGCGTAACACAAATGGTATAACGTCTAACAACAGCACTATCATTACATCATAAACTAGAGAATAAGTAACTAATCTAGTAATGCATAACGTATTAGAAACACGTTTTTAACAGCAGCATTATTGTTCAGTATAAACACATTAACGCCTGGTTTATAAAACAAAAACATTACAATAAACGATCAAAATCTACAACCTGAAGTCATATCTGAGAGGTGACATCACCGATATCCCTCCACCCTGTCGCTATGGTAACGGCATCAACACAGCTGGTTTGTGAGGCAACAAAAACACACAAACACACACACACACACACACACACACACACACACACACACAGAGTACTCACTCCTCGGCCTGGATGGAGTCAACAGGAGCGACGTAATTACTGGGAATGTAACCAGTTCCTCCTGTAGAGAGAGAGCGAGCCTCCCACCAATCACCCTCCCTGAGAGACACAGAGACAGATGTGGTAACTATGACTGCAGGGTTTAGCTGGTCTGGTGAACCCAGAGCTAAAGTGGATCCCTGAGAGGTCATGCATTAATACTGAGAGAGGTGTGCATATGCATACACACACACACACACACACAGACGTTGGGACTCACGTGCTGTTTATGATCTGAAACCTCTCTCCCTTGACGAAGGTCAGATCGTCTTCGGTACGAGCTTCGTAATCGTACAGAGCCACGAACAGAGTCACACCTGAAAAAGAGCACAGAGAGATAAACAGCAGCATTACTTAGGGTACTAAATGACTTGTTAATGTCCTCAGATAAGGGATGTGTTTCTTTTCTTGTTCTGTTAGATTTAAGTGCAGCATTTGACACTATAGATCATGATGTTTTACTAAACAGACTAGAAAATACTGTAGGTATTAAGGGATCAGCACTTTCTTGGTTTAAATCCTACTTAACTGACCGGTACCAGTTTGTTCATATAAATAATCTAAGATCTAAGCTCTCAAAAGTGAAGTATGGCGTGCCTCAGGGGTCAGTGCTTGGCCCGCTTTTATTCTCTCTGTACATGCTGCCACTAGACTCAGTTATTCGTAAACATGGCATTAGTTTCCACTGCTATGCAGATGATACACAGCTGTACATATCAGCCAAACCTAATGACAGCCTTACAATCAACAAAATTGAGGACTGTGTAAAGGAAATAAAAGATTGGATGTTATTTAATTTTCTCTTACTTAACTCAGATAAAACTGAGGTTCTATTAGTGGGACCCAAGGCTATGAGAGACAGGTTGGCTACATCTATCCTAAATCTAGGTGGCTCTCCAGTATTGCTCAGTCCGTCTGTAAAAAACTTAGGGGTCACATTTGATTCAGATCTCTCCTTTGATGCGCACATTAGCAGCATCACTCGAATTGCTATTTTTCAATTATGTAATATCGCTAAACTTAGAAATATCCTCTCTTTTAATGATGCAGAGAAACTTGTTCATGCGTTTATAACCTCAAGGTTGGATTACTGTTACTTACTGGATGCTCAAGTAAATCTATAAATAAACTTCAGTTAGTTCAAAATGCAGCTGCCTGGGTGCTAACTCGAACTAGAAAATTTGATCACATCACTACTATTCTATCATCACTACACTGGTTACCAGTCAAATTCCGCATAGATTACAAAATACTTCTTATAACTTATAAAGCTCTACATGGCCTGGCCCCACATTACCTGAGTGAACTCTTAGAGTTTTACAATCCAACTCGTCTACTTCATTCACAGCGTGCAGGACTTCTTTTAGTTCCTAGAATTAAAAAAGTCACAGCAGGGGGAAAGGCTTTCTCATACATGGCCCCCCAACTGTGGAATAAACTTCCCACTTTCGTTCAAGACTCAGACACTTTCCAAATTTTTAGGTCTAGGCTAAATACATACTTATTTACACAGGCTTTTCTCTAGATTTAGACCAGATGCATGGCTTGGGTCGCTGGGGCCCGGAGTCTGGAGTCATGTCTGACCTGCCTGCCTTGTCCGCTTGCCGGGAGTGTCGAGTGTGGGCGGTCTGGCTGAACTAGGCTTCGGTCCTCGTGATCTTTGACTCATGCATCCTTGCCTTAGAATAAGGGCAGAGCTGGGGGTTCATAGTCAAAGAGTCTTATGGTGATCAGAGACGTTGGGTTGCTGTCTTCTGCCGCTCGTGGGGTTGCCAATGTCTCATGTGATCCCTCTTGGCTGTGTGTTTCCTACCAGTTCTCCTCTTTCTAGCTATGCTGCTATAGCTAATGCTGCCGGGGGTCTCATGCTACACTTGGCATCAGTGATTGTTAATAAACACTGTGCTCTTAATCAATAACTAATTACACATTTTCTGTTTTTCTCTCCGAGCTGTGTTCCGGCAGTTCCGGCTCCACACATGATGTTCATCTGATGGAGCTCCACTGTGCATAATTCACATTTTATTCGACCATGACTCCATGACTTTAGTTTCGCTCTTCGATTTATCATCATACCCGGGCCACTTAATGTTGATGTGCATACTTCACATTTTGTTCGAACTTTGACTCCATGACTGTAGTTCTCTCTTAGATTTATCATCTACGCCGCCCAAGGAGGTTGGGTCCCTTTTTGAGTCTTGGTCCTCCCAAGGTTTCTTCCTAGAACTAGGGAGTTTTTCCTTGCCACTGTCGCCCTAGGCTTGCTCAATTTGAGATTGGACGTAGGTATTAGGAGATAATCTAAACTTGTAAAGTTGCTTTGAGACAATGCTCCATTGTAAAAAGCGCTATATAAATAAATCTGACTTGACTTGACTTGATAAACTGAGAACAAAGAGATGAACCAGAGCACAAAAATAAGAACCAGAGCACAGAGAGTTAGACGAGAGTTCAAAAAGATGAATAGGAACACCGTGAGATGAACCTGAGCTCACACAGAGACAAAACAAAGCATAGAGAGATGAACCAGAGCACAGAGATTTGACAACCAGAGCAAAGGTTTATGAACCAGTCCACAGCAAGATGGACCAGAGTGCAAAAAAATAAAAATAGCACAGCGAGATGAAGCAGCGCACAAAGAGATAAAACAGAGAGCAAATAGATAAACAGAGCACAGAGAGATAATACAGAGCATGGAGAGACAAACCACAGCGCAAAAAGAAGAAAAAGAGCAGATGGAGATAAAACAGGAAACAAAGATGAACTAGAGCACAAACAGATTGAAAACAGAGCTTAGAGATTTGTGAACCAGAGCGAAGAGTTATGAATCAGAGCACAGAGAGACGAACAAGAGCGGAACAAGCTGAACCAGAGCACAGGTCTATGACGGAGAGCACAGAGAGATAAAGCGTTAGGGATCCATGCCCTCCTGTGTCCTGTGCATTGGATAGTAAGTGTGTGTGTGTGTGTGTGTGTGTGTGTGTGTGTGTGTGTACCCGACGCTGCTTGCGTGACCACACTTCCGGCATGTGACTGTGTGTGTGAGGCGACTCCTCCGAACACGCTGACTGGGGACGGTCCTACAGAGTGGAAGTTGTTGTAGTTTGGGATGGCCGACACCACATAGGCGGGGCTGTTCTGAGGGGCGGAGTCAAACCCATAACCCCCAGTGTGGAACGGGGCAGGGTCATGACCTTCTGATAGCTTCGACTCCTTGTCCTTACACTGCGCACACCCCATCCTGTACCGAGAGAGAGAGAGAGAGAGAGAGAGAGAGAGAGAGAGAGAGAGAGAGAGAGAGAGAGAGAGAGAGAGGGGGACAGGGTTTTTTATTGGGGTTTTGATTTCATCTGACCCCAAATGATCAGTTGGCATCAAGGT
The DNA here is from genome assembly GCA_025084515.1 of Ancistrus triradiatus. Classification (NCBI taxonomy): domain Eukaryota; kingdom Metazoa; phylum Chordata; class Actinopteri; order Siluriformes; family Loricariidae; genus Ancistrus; species Ancistrus triradiatus. Next base: position 1,072 of record JAJAGP010002686.1, on the reverse strand, counting down.
GGCATCTGATGGTAGCTTCAGAGACTTTGGAGTCTGGACATCTGTCCCTCGGCGTTCGTCATTTCTTTTGTTAGTAAAAGCAGCAGAGTTTTAGCGCAGCACATCTACAGGACTGCTGAAGACGCGACCGCCCACCTTACAGGAAGCGGTTTGAGACCCGAGTTCGGAAACTGAGCTACAAAAAGCATTCTATCACACACATCCCGTGGAAAGCTCTGGTGTCGTGGGGTTGTTTTTTTTTTCTTCACACAGCCACATCCTGTCTGTCTAAATGAGACTCGGCGTTTGAACGTTCTGCTGCATCACCGAACCGCGTTCAGAGGGTTCCACGTACGATCAAACGGCTCGTTATCGATCAAACCGGAACACAAGCACGGCTCGTTATGAATCGGGAAGGTCAATGAAATCTAAAGTGTCTGTCCCGACCCGGTTGGATTAAGCGGGTATAAAAATGGGCAACTGAATTTTTCTCACGCTGCTCTGATGGCGATCTAATACACAAATTACTGACTTTTTTTTGTCAACGAGTATATATATATATCCCAGACCGTAACGTCTCTCTCGCATTTCTCACTTTTACGAAAAAAAGAAACCGAACGAAAGCATTACTGCCGCACAGCTTGGTGTGATTCGGTGTGAGGCCGAGCGTGTTCGAGTTTTGGGACAAACACACCAGACAGAGAGACCTGATTTAAACCGTACGACCCGGACCAGGCTCCAGCCAGCTCGGTTATGGTCTTGTTTGGTCCTTTTCAGCTCATCTGGAAGCTGGTTGGCGTTAAGCTGAAGCACAAACCACGCAACACGTAAACTACGCGCGCTCCACACCCGTCTCCTCGCGACATCGTTTTGACACGGTTACCAAGCAACAAAGTTCCCCAGAAGCTCCTTGTAAGACCGTCTCAGAGTTTGGTCGCCATGTTTAGAATCTCAGTGGGTTGTTTTTTTCAGGGGGAGGTCAGTCCAGATTAGAAGCGGTGATGAGGTCATGAAGAACTCTATCTTTTAGCTTAAACCTAAACTTAACCCGCCTGAAATAAATCCTGACTTAATGAGGAACGTCGTTTGAGAA